>JAADVL010000314.1:0-33125 GCA_023334995.1 Pythium sukuiense
CCCCCCCCCCCCCCCCCCCCCCCCCCCCCCCCCCCCCCCCCCCCCCCCCCCCCCCCCCCCCCCCCCCCCCCCCCCGCGGAAGAAGCTTCCAATCCATCGAAACCGCGCACGTGCTCCTCCAACTCAACTCGCAAGGCCAATTCAACTCAGGGGGTGTTGCAGCCGTCTAATGACCACTCCACATCGTCTGGGACGGGTGTTGAGACGACTGTTGTCCACGTGAGCAAGTCAGTGAGCAGCACCATCGTGATCGCCGTGGTCGTGGTGGGTGTGGCGGTGGCTGTACTGGTTGCTGGCATCGTCTACTACATGGCGACCAAGAAGACGAAACGAGGCAAGGGAGACGACGCCGTGGGCGACTACGAAATGCTTGACACACCCAGCTACACGTTATCCACCTTGGATGCCTGCGCAGCCTCGACGCAGACTGGCATGAGCAACGACGTCCGCTACGACCCTCTGCTTCTGCCTTTCCGCATCAAGAACAAAGACATCGTTGTGGGAAAGGAGATCGCCAATGGAAGCGTCGGAGTCATCTACTGTGGCCAGCACCAGGGCCGAGAGGTCGCCGTGAAGCGTATCCACGCCGGATTGAGCAGTGACAAGCGCGTGCTGAGCAGCTTCATGGATGAGATCCGCGTGTGTGCGAGTGTCGACCACCCGAAGATCGTGGCCTTCATCGGTATGGCGTGGACCAGCGAGCGTGACCTGTCGGTGATCACGGAGCTCATGGCAGGCGGCGATCTGGAGACCGTGCCGCACACGCAGTCCGGCAGAGCGTCACCTCATGACTGGTCCGCCCCGTGGTCGTCCAAGCAGCTCAAGAACAAGGCGGCCATCGCGCTCGACGTCGCGGAAGCCCTTGCGTACTTGCACTCATTCACGCAGCCCATCCTGTCTCGAGACCTGCGTGCCCGCAACGTTTTGCTGGATCTGCTGGTAATGCTAAGCTCGGTCCCAGCGGCATCGGCCACGATTGTCCGTGGACGAGACGATGCGAAGCATCGTGAACACGACGGCGTGGACGTCCCCAGAAGTGCTGTTCGGTGAGCCATGTACGATGCAGCCGGATGTCTACGCTCTCGGCGTGCTGCTCGTGGAGCTGGATCGCTGCAGCCATCCATTCACCCAGGAGGAGACGCTGTTCACAAACGAAGTCAACAGCGCAAGGACACAAGCGGACGAGAACGTGGGCAGCGAGATCGCGAACAAGAACATCCAGATCGCTGTGCAGGTGATCTCGAGCCAGTTGCGTCCGTCTGTGACGAGTGAGTGTCCGCCACGCGTGGCGTCGCTCGTGTCCAAGTGCCTGAGCTTTGAGCCAGCCCAGCGTCCGACGGCACGCGAGGTTCTCGAGCAGCTGCGTGGGATCGTCCAGGAGCTTAAGTGAAGACAAGTGAGTACCTGGTGACGGCGGAGGTGCTTGCTCCCTCTCTCTCGCGGCATTCCGAGCTGCCTGTGCTGCCACAGCTGCCTGAAACGCCCTCTCTTCTTCAGCCGCCCAAGCTGCCTTGAACGCCTGAAGTGCCTGCGCTACCAGAGGTGTGGGAGCTGCCTTGGCTGCCTGAGTCGCCCGAGCAGCCCGAGCGACCAGAGCTGCCTGAGCTGCTACAGCAACGTTTCTCGCGCGTTCTTTCTTCTGCTTCCAACCGGGTTCGTACACCGAGTTGTATCGAGACCATTTTTTCACTTGCTCCTCTGTCGGCAATTGGATGAGCATGTGGATCGCCTGCGCATGCTCGTCGGGCTACACCGGGAAGTGATCCGCCAGCTGAGTTCGCACGTCCATCTTGGTCTGCGCATTCAGGTACACCTCGGCCGTCTGCGCGTCGCCTCTCATCAGCAGCTCGAAGTCCTCGTCGGTCGTCCTGAGCCATCCAGGGCCCAGCTCACCTCGCGGCTTGGCTAGGTACACGCGCACAACAAATGGGAAGGCCCCGAGTGGGCGAACGTCTTCGATCTCGTGCTTGACCCGAGTGATGGGACCAGTGGTTCCAGACTTCCACCGTCACCACGGTGCGCTGGCCTACCTCGGCACAGCGAAGCAGTGTCTTCGATGCGGTTCTCGGCGCCAGGCTGGCTGACAACAACTTCAATCTCCATCCATGGACGACACCATGGGGCCGACGACTTCATTCTCCATCTCGCCGTCTCCAAGCCACATCTCCTCCCCTCAGTCTCCATCCCCAAGACTTCCTTCGTCATCACCATGCCGCGCGTTCGCTTCGTGGTATTGGTCGCCCGTGAGTCCTCTGTGTGTGACGTCGGCGACGGAAGCGACGTGACGGCCGCGCATCTCCTGACGGAAATGGGGGCGACGCTCAAGCAGTCGCTGGACGCGAAGACCACGGGCTTACACGTCGACAAGAAGCCCACGGACAGCGATTACGCCACGCTGGGCGAGCGCAGCGACTCGGAGATCGCGCTGTGGCTGCGCGAGTTCAAGCGCGTGGAGCTGACGGACAAGATCGAGACGCTGCTCGACGGTAGTGTCGACAACACTAGCGACATCTACTTCATTGTGGTGCCGGGAGAGCGCGCGCTGTTGGGCGACTTCGTTGTGGCCGACCAAACCCCGCGTTTGACGCCATCGACCGTGGCGCCTGAAGCAGGTGCGTGTGTATTGCCATCGATGTCTTGATTCCATTATGTGGTTGGCTGACGGCGTCATGTATCGATTCCATAGGCAAGAGCCAGCAAGACGCGTCTTGGATCGAGTGGTGTGCGCCGTGTGCGGTCTTTCTGAGTGTCGTGATGGGCCTGACGGTGTGGATCGACCACAACTTCCTCAACTATGGGGCGCCGTCAGCAGAACCCGGTAAGCTTCGAGCCTTTCCCCCGCCAAATCGCTTGTTCTCTTCACCAAAGACTAACACATTATGGCTTGACGTAGGCTGCATCGCTGACATGCCTCAGCTCCTCTGCTGGGCATTCGCTCCCCTGTGTGGCCATGCTCTTTGGCGCCGTGATCTTCGTCGCGCATGTCTCCACACAAGTATGGCGGAAGGCTCTCAGCGCGTCCGGCGGTGCGTACTCGCACTAGTGTACATCTGGCTTGTGTGGACGGAGTTGAGACTGACTTCCGCTGCGTGATTGATAGGCTTCGTCTTGGACAACAGGCTCTGCATTACGGCAGTGATCACGGCACTCGTAGTGCTGTTCTTCGCGCTCGCGGCCGCGCCGCTGACGAGGTTGTTGACTGGCGGCGACACCGCGCGCCTTGACGCCTTCACTGGCATTGTCGTCAACGTGATTCTCGTCTTCTCGTACTTCGTTCTCCTCACGACGTAGGCGATCTCCAGCGCGACTTGAGTAGGTAGCGTTTGATTTATTCTCCCCCTCTTCAGGATCTCTGCCAGCTCACGAGTTCCAATCGCCACTTGCTTTCCCTTCAGTTGGGCTTGGTTGCTTCAGTCTCGTTCAGCGCTTGATCCTAACGTTTCTCCGCAGTCCTCGTCCATGGGAAGCCACGGAATCGCTCATGACAGCTTAGCACAGACAATCCAGTCAAGAAAACAACCGTAGGGCGTGGTTGATCCTTCCGTGTGATGTTCACCACGTCTTCGTCTCCGCGTCGTGGCCTTTCTCTGGCCAGGGTGTTGTCGATCAGCCTGGGAACGCAGCATTTCAAGGTGGAAGAGTCCCTGCGCAAGGGAAGGAGCTGGACGAGTGCCGCCTTGGGCTCGAGAAGTTGGAGTCTGGAAGGAGCATTTCGAGAGCTGAGGATTACTATATTGACGTCAATGAGGACCGCGCGACGCCGTCATGCATATGATATCCAAGGCCGCCAGCGATGCTGTTTCGTGTCCTGCGCCCACGATTGCGTTTGCTAAACTGGAACAACGGGAACCGCCGCTCACTTCTTGGCGCCAACGACCGGCTTGACGTTGTTCAGGCTGCATCACACACAAGACCACCGTCAGTACAGTGAATCCCACGCAAACAACCCACACAGAAGCGGGCGTACTTGATGGTGATGCGCAGGTTCGTGCCCTTGGGGAGATCGAACTTGGTCGGGTGCGTGCGGAAATGGCGCTCGATGTTGGACACGTCTAGCCCGCCGCTCTTCTTCGGCTGCTGACGCGCCGTCTTCTTGGCGTTGCCCCTGATCTTCTGCGCGGCCAGCAGCGCCGACGTCTGTCGTCTACGCAGATGCACGCTCACGCCCGGGCCCGCCTTCTTCCCTGGCGGCACGACCACGAGCCCCGCGCGACGCTTGTTCACGACCGCCTGGCGCTTGGCCGACGACGCCTGCTGCGTGGCCTTGGCTCGCTACAGTCCCCCATACAAACGCCGAGTCAGTCTCCTGTTGTCGGCAGCTCCTGACAGCCAGCAGCTCACCTCCTTCTTGGACACGGGCACGGACACGGTCTTCTTCACGTTCTGCTTTCTCCGCCTGGCGTCCACAGCAGGCGTACCGGCCGTGCCCTTTTTTTCCTTCTTTACCTTGGTCTTCGGCTTGCCCGTGGCGGCCGTGGGCTTCTTCGCGGGCGTCTGCGCCTTCTTCTCCTTCTTGGCCTCCTTGATCAACGCGTCTGTTGTGCACCACCACGGACCCCATCAGTCATTTTAAAGACACCATTGGATAGCTGGAGTCAGGGGCTTCCTACCGAGCGGCATGGACAGCTTCTGCTCCGACGAGATGCCCAGGGAAAACGCCGTCACGGGCGCCGATGAGCTCGTCTCCGCCATGATGATTCGCGTGTGATGGAAAACTGGGAGTCGGCAACCAAAAACGAAAGACAGGCTACTATTCGGATAGTGAGTTAAGCACCTCACGCAGCTAGGTTTATTGAGACTAAGGTTTATTCTCTGGATGCGCTAAAATCAGTACTTGAGCGCCTTCCGGAAAACCGGCGCAGCATGGCGCTCCCAGTTCTCGGGCCAGTGCTAGATGCAACAACAAGAGCCACTGTGAGCTTCCCACAATGGACTACATAGAAAACAGTAGGAGGGCGAGAGAGCCGTACCTCAACGTGTTCAAGCGTGGCTCGCATCTTGGTCAAGAGCGGCGTGGAGCGAGGGTAACCTCGGAGTAACTCGTGGAGCTGGTCAGCCAGTTGTGACGACGAGTCGAAGACCTGGCCGTTGCTACCGACACACAGCTCATAGTCAGCTTAATGGATCTCATAGGTGGCCACAAGACATTAAACGACGTACCGGCCGTGGTGGACGAGCTCACTGAGGCACTTGAAGCCGACGGCACACACAGGCACGCCGCAGCCGAACATGTCAAGCACCTTCATGGGCAGATCGAGACCGGAGGACGACGTGTGGAGACACACGCCCAAGTCGGCACTGCCCAGGACAAGAGGGTAGTCGCCAGCCTCGAGCCACATGGTCGCGATGCGGATCCGCTTGAGCGCGAGCTTCTGGATGCGCTGCAAGTACATCTCCTTCTGAGGACCCTTGCCCGTGACAATGACCAGCAGATTCGGGAACTCTTCGATTGGCAGCTCACTCGTACGCTCGTTGAGGTCCACGAGAGCGTTAAGCAGCATCCCGAAGTCCTCGTCAGCCGTCCAACTTGTCGAGCTGATGATGATGGCTGGGCGATCCTTGAGCGGCTCGGCCTTGCGGGTCGTGGGATCCCGTCGAGTGAGCAGCGTCTCTTCTTCCTTACCACTCCACTTGACAAGCTACAGACAAATACAAGTGTCAGTATCTCTTGTGTATGGCTGACATAGCTAGCGCACCAGCCATGCTACGCACATCGTTGCAGTGGCTGAGCTGGTCACCGACGCGCTGCAACAGCTCATGCTGGACGTCGATCGAGGTGGGCTTGAAGAACATGGGCGGCTTGTCGTGGACGACGGTGGCCTTGATCTGCCACGTGTCCCACAGCCACTCCTTCATCACCTTGGTCACGCACAAGTTGTAGTCGGCCTTGCGACCGAACACTCGCTCGATCCACGTCGCCACCTACATCCATCAACTCCCCAGTCAGCACCAACTCGACTGCACACACACCATCCACACAGCCACAGACCTTCACAAGGGGATGCGTGTCACCCAGTGACATAGCAAGGATCGAGTAGCCGAGGTTGTGCCAGTCGATGACGAACTTGGCGCCTTTGAGACGGCAGCAGATCCACACGACCACGAACGTCGGGATCCTACACATCAACACACGCTCGTATCAGACCACACGCCGCCCAACAACCCCAGTACGAACTTGCTTACGTCGGTGGGTTCTGCAGCAGCACGAGGTCGATGCTTCCGGCCGTGAAGAGCAAGATCCAGAACAACTGCAGCAGCTGCACGAGCACTTTCACGGGCGCCAGCACCACGAACAGCTTCCGCGGGAGGCGCTGCATGCGCGGCGTGAAGGTCAGGAACGCGATGTTGCGCGTGTCGTAGACGTCGGGCACGCAGCGCTCGCCTTCGTAGCCCAGCAGACTCACGCGCAGCGTCGGGTCCATTCGCGCGAGTGACAGCGCGTGGTATTGCATGCGAGGACTGCGGCCCACGTCACCTAGAACCATCACCACGGCATGGCGCTGACGGCCTGAGACGGAGGATTCACTGCCAGAGGAAGTGGAGGCGTTGGAGCGCGCCTGGGCCTGCGCACGGCGCCGCAGAGCCGCCGACGAGGAGCTCTTCGCCATGGTGGTCGCACGTTTTCTATTGACAGTTGACAGACATGTTGCCACGTCGATCACCAAAGTGGACCACATAATTTGGATTATCGCTGCTAATACAGTGGATAATGGCCTAAACTTATGCTAAATTATTAATTTCTGGAGCTATGTACTCACATAAACACTTCGTGGTATACAACGAGGGCTTCGAAGACCCGGACTCGACGCGCTACACGGACACTGGCACGCTTACATCCACACGCACACGAGTAGCTCGGCTATCTCTGCAACTTACGCAGACGTAGCTCCTCGATACAGTAGCCGAGTCACGGACGGCAGCGAATCCGGGTCGTTAGAGGAGCCCGGGTGCGTTAGGTCGGCTGGGGGTCCTGCCATGTCAATGGGTGGGGCCCCAGGCCACTGCCGGCTTGCCACATCGTTCCACTCATTGCCACTGACGCTCGAGTAGCCCACTTGATCTCTGTACGAGTCTGGATGCGGATAGCCCATCATTCCAGGGGTCTGGTCGCCGTACGGAGTCACAGGTTGCTCGCTCGTCATGCTGCCGTACTCCCCGCTGCTCAGCCGGTGCTTCCGGATGCCTGCCAGCTCTGGAGGTGTCATGTCGAGTCGTGGCTTGTACATCTCGAACACTGGGGACTGCTCTGGGCCCAGATACGGGGACGGCGTCGAGGTCATTGGAGGACGGAGGGCGTGGGAGTGGTCATCGTAGCTGCCAGTGGAGATTCGAGGCCCTGGGTACTCTCGCTTGCGTGGTGGAGACAACGTGTTGAACGTGAAGCTGTGGGCAGTCGTGGAGGTCGGCGTGACGCTCGAGTGGGTCGAGATCACGGCACCTTGTGAGATGAGTCGAGCGCGTTCTTTCTGGATCTGGCTCTCGAAATGCGGCATCATTTGGTTGGATCGCGCGAGCTTCGTGAAGAACTTCTGTGCGTGGGTCCGCACCTGCGTCGACGTACGTGTACCGATCATACGGGCGATCTCGCCCCACGCAGGGCCCTGGTACATCTCCAGTCCCTTGAGAAACACACGGTGTTCGTCGGACGTCCAGCGGCCGATCGAGATCTCCTTGTGGTTCTTCTTCCTTGGAGGCGTGCCGTAGCCGCCCATGCTCGGGTAGCGGCTCGCGACAGTGGACATGCCCATCATAGCGTGCATGCCCTGCGCAGCCTGGTGGACGCGGTAGCTGTCGTCGAACGACCCAGGCATGCCCATGCCTCGCATATGTTCAAGGCCTGTCGTGTGGATGGAAGGCGGCGCCATGGGCCGTGCGTCCTGCCAGCCAAAGCCCCCGGGCGGGCCACTCATCTCTGGCACGGGCGTGTGGTATCCCTGGCTGTACATGGTCGAATAGCCGCCTGTCTCGGGGGGTGGGCGATGGTGGTGTCCACCGTGGTGCAGATGGCTCGGTGGACGAGTGTCCACATGCAAGTACGGAGCGGCCTCCGGAGCCGTCCACTGCTGTTGCTGCTGCTGGTGATGGTATGGCTGTCTGGAGACTGGCGGAGGCAGCATCGAGTCGGCGTACATGTCCTGGCTTCGGTTCATGGTGGGATCTGACTGCGTGACCTCCTGCAAAGGGAACCAACCGGACTGGACGGGCGGTCGACTGGAGGACGACGACGGCGTGTACTGCGGCTGCTGGCTCGGATGCGGATGCGGGTGTGGGTTCTGGAACTCGCCGGCGTGTTGCGTGGGGGGCGGCAGCGCTGTGAGGGCAGGCGAGTGCCACGACGGCGAGCGCTCGATGTCGCTGAACATGCCGATTTCCGGTTATCTGGCACACTGCGGTTTTCTCGTGTCTGGACCTAGTATCGGTTATCTCGCAGAACGGTTCTCTCGACAGGAACTTGGTTCTGCTTGAAGGAATCCTGGAAGCCGTCGACGTAAATGCAGAGAAGAGGGGGGAGGGAGGGGAGGAGCGTGGGGAATGAATAATCGAACGCGCCGACTCGTTGGGTTTCTTCGCGCGGCGCAGTTTTCTTTTTTTGCTTTTTTTCTTGTTGAGCTGCAGTGGGGAAAGCACGATGGCTGCAAATTTGTCCCTGGATCTGGGTGTGAGGAGAGAGAGACTTGTACTGTAGACTGGATGATGTGGGGCCACCCACGGATCCGATCAAAGATGTTTGCATGCACCGACCAAACCGACCTTTCAGTTGGAGGTCGGTTGGAGTCAAACAGGCTGGATTGTGGTCGCAGACTCGCCGTGTGTGCTCACCCACCAAACCTTCGCGACGGCTCCGATTTCTGCACAGCCACACACGAAATGCCAGGATCAGATCGCTCCTCTCTTTCGCCGCTCCTCTCAGTCAGTCTCGAGTCAAACTCTTGGTCCAAGAGTCTTGGGTGTTTTCTTTCTCCTCCGGTGCCTCTTGACGCAAAAGAGCGCCAGGATTTGTTTGCCGAATGGCCCGGCTCTTGCACACATAGGCTGAGGAAGAAGAGCCAGAGCCCTGGCTATGCGCGCTGGCTGGTTGCTTAGCATCCCACTGTCTGAGAGCAAAGGATTCCACTGACATTGAAACCGCAGCCATGTGTTTGGCCAATCAGATGCCAGCGTCAGTTCGTCTCTAGCCTGCGATTGGTCCAGTGGATTCCTGAAAATCCGTCCGGAGTAAAAATCCGGAACACGAGCATCTGAGAAAGGGAAGAACGTCTTCTTGAGCTCGGATCTCTGGAGATGAGGGCTCCACATCCATCGTCACCTGGGCCACACTCCGCAGTTTCTGTGCCAGCAGACTCAGACCCGAGACACTGATCGCCTAAGCCCAGTTCACACGCTGCTTGCTGTTCGTCTCCTCAGCCAGCGTCAGCATGCATGGACTCGGTGGTGCTCTCTCTCTCTCTCTCTCTCTCTCCCTCGCCACGCGTGAGAGTCTCATGGAGACCATGCAGCTCCTCATGGATGAGGGAGCCAAGCAGCACTTCAACATGGTTTGTCCAGCGGCGGCGGATGACTTGAGCGAATGCTTTGTGAAAATTCGGCTGACAGAAAGGTATCCTGTGGAGCGTTGCACATGTTGCACTGTGCACAAGATATTGATGCTGATCATGGCGCCCCGACTGCTTGCTCCTCTCGACTCAACGAGTCTCGGAGGGGATC
Organism: Pythium sukuiense; assembly: GCA_023334995.1. Taxonomy (NCBI): domain Eukaryota; phylum Oomycota; class Peronosporomycetes; order Pythiales; family Pythiaceae; genus Pythium; species Pythium sukuiense. Next base: position 9,706 of record JAADVL010000314.1, read on the forward strand.
TCGTCCTTGGCGATGAAAGTTGTGTGACTGGGGCGAACGGTCCTTTGTTCGGCCGAAAGATACGGGCGCCCACAAAGATCGCGTCTAGTGGGATCTTTGGCCGCCAAGCTAAGCGTAACCAGTCCCAGGAGTCCGGGGATCGAACGGACAGATAGCTCCACGTAGCGAGAGTCCACATGCAGGTAGGCAGGCCTGCATGGACACTTCGCTGTCAGGAGCAGCAGCAGCAAGAGCGCGCGACCGCCAGCGTGGTTGAAGCGACGATTGCTCAGCAGACTGGCTGTGTGAAGGCTCAATTCTTTCATTGAGAAATCCAGCAGCCTCGCTGACTGACAAACCGAACCGACGGCTCCTCAACGGACCTGATAATCCGTGAGACTCTCTTCAACGATTACCACTCAGCCGCGAGAGGCTCGGGTTGTTGACAGAGGTCGCACAAGAAGATCACTCACGCGCTCCGGCTTTGCCTCAGCCGCGAATCTGACTCGCGCCAGATGGGAGCTGTGTGCGAAGATGGATGCGTTCGCTTTCGTTGCAGTGGCCACGGTCATCAATTGTCCTCTATGCAATGCATCCTGCTTCATCCAGGCCACCAGGAGTCGCCTCCATGAAGGTCGTTGGCACACATTTCCATAGAGAGAGACTGCTTCGGTGAGGAATGGGAGGAGGAAGGCGGTCAATAGGTGCGCAATCCAGCTTTTTGTTCTGCGCAGCCTGCAGGTCGGAACAAAACCAAGCCAAGCTGAATTTCAGCTTCCAGGTGTTCCTGCGAGGCCATGACGAAGAACAGAAAACAATGTGGGTCCAAGGCCCAGACTCAGGTTCCACAACTTGCCTCAGATATACTTTTAGACCAATGAGGTGGCCTAAATGTGTCCCTTCTGGAGCGTCCCGAATATCCCGTGTTTGCAGTCCATCCTGATGATGTGGCCGACATCCCAGGAATCAAGAAGATCACAGCTTGGTGAGGCGACGTCCACGTTGAAGCACTCCCTCTACAGTATGGCCGAGTTCTCCACCGTCACGCGGTTCGTGGCGGCCATTGTGTTGCTGGCTATATCCGCCGTCGCATGGCGCTGGTTGCAGGCTCCTGCGAGCACGGCGAAACCCACGACAACCGACAAGAAGCGAGCGAAGAGGAAGAAGCCCAAGAAGAAGAAGGCGGAGGCGGAGGCGGAGGACGAGGACAAGCAGCTGTCCAAGGCAGTCACTGCAATTTCTGCGGCGTCCAGCGCCCCTGCCAGTGACAGCGACGAGGACAGCGACGACGAGGACGCCGGTCTAACTGCCAAGCAGATCTTAGCCAAACGCCGGTTTAAGCCAAAGGCCCTGGGCGGCGTTTCTGTTCCGACACCAGCGCCTGGGTTAGTCCGGTTCCAGGCAGAACAGCGAGTTGTGGCGCGGTTCCAGGACGGACGAGACTGGTTCCCAGGAACTATCCTCGAGGTGCGTTTAGGTTGACTGGGTGTATAAACGATGTGGAAGTCTCATGTGTGGTGGTGGATAGGTCCGTCGCGGCAACCAATACCACATCAAGTACGACGACGGCGAAGTAGAGTACCATGTACCACACGCTCGCATCAAGGATGCAGCAGCCGCGGCAAGTGAAGCGGAGAAGCGCCCGCAGCGAGCGAATAAACGTCTCTCGGGGGGTGTCGCATCGGAATTAGACCCGCGTCTAACCGTGGACTCGGGTCGAAGTGAGGCTGATGACGAGGCCGAGACGGCCGGAAACGATGAAGACTCGAGCTCTGAGGACGACGACAGCCAGGGGAGTGAGGACGGATGGCAGGTCGTCGGGGCGGCCGAGTTGGCGGCCAAGAAGCGCCGAGCTGCGGCTGCGGCGGCGGCCGGGGGCGACGACGGCGAGAAGGTAGACGCCGATGGTCTAACCAAGCGCCAGCGTGAGAGCCGCCGCAAGAAAGAACGCAAAAAGGAGCTGAAGGAGCTCGTACGCGCCCAGAACCAGGAGCACGGGCTCCACGCGCGCTGGGGCGGCACCATGACGCGGTTAAAGTACGTGCCGCCGCCTACATCGTCCGCGACGCCTGGCGTCTAAACCAAGTCTAAACTTCCATGTCGGATTGCACATAAAAGGACGCTAGTGTGGATTGGTGTAGGCACTGCTACAGAATGAACACCTGAGGAATGGCTGCCGGCCCGATACGCTTACCCGTCTTCATCGCTTGCTGTGTTGCCGCCGGTGGATCCTGAGAGGTCTCAGCAAGCTTGTTGCGAGGAATCACGCTGATCTCGCGAGGCCGCGTGACGTATTCGTCCTGCAGCATGGCCTTGGCGCCTGCGTCGATGCCCTTCGGGGCAGGACGCAAGCGCATCGAGTCGTACGAGCCTTCCGTGAACCGCTTCTCATACTCGATGGCTGCCTGCGGCTTGATGCTCGGTCGGAAGCTCACTTTCTGGGTGTGGTGGCTTGCAGTGTCCGGCTCGAGCTTGCGGTACACGCGTGTCATGGGCTTGGATGTCGGCTTGGCGTGTCGCTCTACGAGCTTGGTTTCTGGCACATGATCGTAGGCCACCGCCTGAGCCAGCTACGAAGTAACTATGGGTGAGAAAATGTATGGGAGCCAGCACAAGCCAACTACGGTACCTTTTGCTTGAGTTGCTCCATCTCTTGGTTGCTCAGACGGCCTTTCACACCGAGTTTGAGTGAATCCCCGCCATCACCTTTCGAAGCCCCTCGTGCACTAGCATGGGAGAAACTAGTGGACCAAGTGCTCATTCTTGAGCCGATGCTTTCGCTTGATCGCCTCTAGACTGGCCAAGCGAACCCTGGCTAGAGGGTCTCAGTACCCGCTTCAACCTCGTGGAGCTATATTTGACGATATCGCCGGCTAAAAACACGAAGGCCGACACCACGCAGGCCAACCGTCGGCCTCCTCAACGTGCCAAGCGATTCCCGAACACCACCATGGCGAACCGCGGCTCTGCGAAGGCCCCTGCGTTGATGCTCATGGACAGCCCTCGTAAAGAAGACGGACAGCGAGCGGCGTGGCCAACGAAGCACAGCAGGGAAGACGAACACGATCATGAAAGTGGAGTTGACCACACAAAACCACTCAACCAAGTCCGTCGACCGTCGCTCACAGCAGACGCACAGGCTTTGATGCGGTCAGCGTCCACGACTGCTGCGCTCGCGTCGTCCTCAGACTCTTTGGGCCGTCTGCTGGTGGAGATGACAGCGCAAGTTCAAGACGAGCGTTCGAAACGCAGCGACGTGGAGAAGAAGAACCAGTCGCTCATGCTCGAGATCGAGCAACTTCAACGCGAGGTACTGGACCTCAAGACGTCCAAGGAGCAGACGCGGCGCCGTGCTTCAGGGGACTGGGATGCTGCCACGCGGCCAGACCACTTCAACGACGAGGACGTGGACGGAGTGACTGCCAGCCCACGCGATGGCAATGCGGAATTCTGGTGGCGCGAGCTGCAGGAGGCGAAGAAGGCCAAGGACAAGGCGCAGGCTGATGCGCACAACCGGGCTATGGAAGTCATGGAGCTCAATGCGTGCATCTCCATGCAGCACGACGAGCTTAAAGCCCTGCGAGCGAGCGAGGCTGACGTGCGTTTCGCATTGGGTCGCGCAGAGGAACGATGTAAGGACATGCTACAGCAGCACACCGTGCTCGTGCAGGAGTCACAGCTTCTGCGGGACGAAGTCGCTCGCCTGAACAACGAGATCGGCAAGCGCGGCTCACACTTCAAGGCACTGATGGACAAGTGGAGCGAGGCCCAGGCGCAGACTGAGCACTGTGAACGCGAGAACCGCGCGATGCTGGACAAGATGAAAGAGCTGCGAGCGAAGCACGAGCATCTCCAACATGAGCTAGAGAAGCTACGCGACGAACGCGATCTGCTGCAGCACCAAGTGAACCACTTGAAAGGAGCGGTGGCAGCCAAGGCGGCCGAGTCCAAGGCCTTTCAGGCTTACGGCATGAACGCTCGCGACCACCTACAGGCCCAGAACGCGATGATCCAGCGCCACGCCATCTACCGCCGTAAGGTTCATCACATCGCACGCGACTCAGTCGTGCTGATCAAGACCATCAAGTCCACGCTGGCCACTGTGCGTGCGCCACTCGTGATGATCCAGGCCGACTTCAAGACTTTCCTGAAGAATCTGCAGGCGCCAGTGCTGTCGCTTGTGGCGAGATCGAGACGGTATGCCGAGACGGTTCACATCGAACACCAGCCTCTGAAAGTGGCGCTGGTGAATGCAGAGCTCACGCGGCGTCATCTCCACGAACAGCTCTGGCGTGCACGACGCAATGCGCTGCTCGTGTGCCAAATCCGTAACGTGACTCCAGGCGTGGCACCCACTGCCACAGCCAGTGTCTCCACCGCCGACTCGATCCTTGCTATGGCAGATCCGCTGTCATCCGCAGTCTCAGCTGCTGAGTCGCTGGGGTCATCAAACAAACTGCAACGCACGCTGCGAGCCAACTACGGTACAGCGGAGCTGCTGCTACGGGAGACAGATCGCGACACCGTGACTGTCAAGTGCGACGCCGTGTTTTCGGACCGTTCGCGCGGCGCTGGCTGCTGGAACAACTACGAGAGTGTCACACCCGTGTTGCAGAGTGTGCTCGACGGCTTCAATGCCTGTGTCACTACATTCGATGGCCTGCTACCGTTGAAAATCGACGGTTCGGCATCAGCCACCACGACAGGAGCGATGAGCGTGCCGGAGCTCATTCTCACGCAGCTTTTCGAGCTGCTACACGCCAACGGTGCGCATTTCCACCACGTGAAGCTCACGATCAGCTTCTTGGGAGTGTACAACGAAGCCATTTACGACCTGTTGGGGCTCGATCCGCATGGCGCTGCCACGAATACTGCCGCTGTGACGGCTCAATCCATGAACACGATCGTGGTTCTGGAGGTCCAGAATGCAGAAGAAGCTCTGCTGGTGTTGCGTGGCGGCTGTGAGAATCTGGAACTCGCCCACGAGCTCGGGTTGCTGGACAAGTTTCTCACGCACAAGGTCATCACCGTGTGTGTCAACCACGAGAACCTACTTCTCACGGGCTCCGCGGCGATCAAGTCGAAACTGCAGGTCGTGGAGCTGGCAACGGGGCCACCAGATACCGGAGAAGTGGCTGTGGCTGCTGACTGGGAAGACCGCAGTAAGGTGAAGGCTCATGTTGCGATGGAAAACGGCGTGCAGGCGCTGCTGACGACGCTGGCGGATGTGCGAGTGGTTTCTGAAGGAGGCAACTCGTCCGCGTCGTCGTCATTCGTCCGGTACCACAGCTCTAAGCTCACAGTATTGTTACAGGACACGATCAAAGCCAACGCCAAGTTCCTGGGTGTGGCAGCGTTGCCTGGCACCATCTCTACAGCCTCTGCTCTAACGTCAGCCGCTCCGACCCAGCCGCAGCTGGATACTCGATGCGCGCAGGCCACGCGGTGGATGTTCCTGCTTCGTAGTGCGGTGGGATCAACTGCAGGCCCCAGTGTGGGCTCCCATGGCACAACGGACCGGTCCGTGGAAGGGTTTATCAACCGATATACACAACAGTCGCAAGCCGACGGAGGCGCGATGGCGGGAAAGAGTGGCGGGAGTGCGTCGTTGGCGTTCTCATCGTCGGAGCTGCTGGAAAAGCGAGTGCAGGGAGAGGAAGGCGGCCCCAAGCGGTGGGAAAAGGAATACGAGAACATGAAGCGCCGGTACGGAGACCTGGACAAGTTCACGACGTCGTTTTACCAGCCCACGCCTATCGCAGCGGTGCTTTCGCCGCGTGGTTCGCTGTATAGTAGCGACGGAGCCGCTAACGACGGCGAGGGCGGCTCACGAGCGAGTCGAGCGGCCAGTCCACGGCGTCAGACAGCGGCCACTATAGCTAACGCCGATGAGCTCACGGACGTCGTCATCCGTCCCCATGAACTTGTGGCTGTGGAGACTGGCGTGGGCCTGTCAGTGCCACTGCCGGCGCCTGTGAAAGCCAAGCTCAGCAAGTCTCGCGCCACGGTCAAGAGCCGCGTGCAGGGCCACCGCAACGGCTCCAAGACGGCGACTACCGACAAGTCGAGCCGACGTGCCACCACGGCGACCATGGTCGGGTCATCAACGGGTGACGCCACGGTGACCACGCTAGCACCACGACGCGTGACCAGCACCAAAGCCACGCCCATGGTCAAGATGCGTCGCGAGACAGCGTCCAGCAGTCTGAAGAAGGCGATCGCGGGCCACACGACCCGGCCATCAGTAGGAGTCTCCATGGTTCCAAGTCGTGCTGTCAGTGCCACGCATGCCATGCCAGCGGCAGCCTCCGTGGCAGTGGCAGCGGCGTCAATGGCGCGACTACAGAAAGGCAAGACACCCTTCAAGTGAGCATCACTCTCTCGACCTTCATAACATGAAACCCCTGTATACACGATATAGGGTACCTTCATAAATGCATAAATGGTCTTGGTATCTCCTCCCAGACACAGCCATTCTTTTCATGTGGACCGCGGTCAGTAGCAAGCCGCCGCCGCACGCCCTGCGTCTCTGCCTGCGCTCCATCGACCGCCGCGCCTCCGCCAGCCTCTGGACCAGCAAGTCAACCACCATGAGCAGCAAGACGTCCTTCAGCCCCGACGGCACCATCGAGATCACGCCCGCCAAGCCCACTGCCGTCGTGGTGTTCGCGCACGGCCTGGGCGACACGGCCCACGGCTGGGCCGACGCCATGACCATGCTGTCCAAGGACCTGCCGCACATCAAGTTCGTGCTGCCCACGGGTGAGCCGTCTATCTCTGTGGAGAGTGTGAGGGGCTACGGTGACTGACTGGTGGTGTGACTATGATACAGCGGCCAAGCAGCCAGTGACGCTCAACATGGGCATGCGCATGCCCTCCTGGGTGAGTCGTAGCATGGCGTGGCATGATATGGCATGGCAATGGATCTGCGTGTGTGGTGGCTTGCTGACTGGAGGTCATGACAGTACGATATCAAGTCGCTGGACAAGAACGAAGGCGACTCGGCCGACGGCATTGAGAACTCGCGCGACCGCCTACTCGCGCTCATCGAGAAGGAGAACACGGCCGGCATCCCGCACTCGCGCATCGTGCTCGGCGGCTTCAGCCAGGTGCGTCTTCTTCATCAGTAAGGATACAATGCTAAAAGCCAGGCGACTGACTCTGTGTATGATCTGATGCGAACAGGGCGCTGCGATGTCGCTGTTCACGGGCTTCCAGATCAAGACTGTGCTCGCGGGCGTGATCTGCCTGTCGGGTTATATCCCGAAGATGAACGTAAGGACTCACTCGCAATGGCTGCTGGGATTATTAGGTGGATCACTCATTGAGGAGGTGGTGTGTTTGTAGTCGTTCGCGGTGACGCCGGAGACCAAGAACGTGCCTCTGCTCATGTGCCACGGCGAGATGGATCCTGTCGTGCGCTACTCGTGGGGCAAGCAGTCGCAGGCCAAGCTCGAAGAGAGCGGCGTGAAGGTCGAGTTCCACTCGTACCCAGACATGGAGCACAGCGCGTGCATGGAGGAGATCCAGGACATTAAGAACTGGCTCCAGCGCGTGGTGCCTGTCAAGGGAGCGTAAGTGTGGCTGCTCTGTTTGTTGAATACGCTTCAGGATCCGCTCAATTCCGTCCGTTTATTGGTGGTGGATCCAGCAACAGCGAGCTCTAGATGACGAGATGCAAGCTACAAGATCTCTCGGTCGTCGTGGTGGTCTGTACGTGCACCGAGTGGTCCCCGTGTGGGCGTTGAACACGCATTGTGGAGTGTACGGTCGTCAGTCGCTTCGGAATACACTCGCGTTCTTTGGCCTCGACATGGCTACATTTTCTCCAGCTGACTCAGAGTTTTGATTGGTTAGGGTATGGAAGGACTGATCCTGAATCTGAGTTTGTGTTTGCGTCAAAAACCACCTAAAAACCACTATGACTTTTATGGATATCGCAATCTTGTCGCACTCTGATTGGCTGAAATAGTGATCAGTTTGAAGCTGCTGAGGTACGATGATGATGATGATGGAGTAGGGATGGCTCGGCTCCTTGCGCCTCCGCCGGAGAAGCTGCTTCCTCACTCCGCGATCTCCCTCCACAAGCACCAGCGTCCACTATGAGCAGCAAGGCCACCATCTCCCGCGACGGGACCATCGAGATCACACCAGAGAAGCCCACTGCGGTTGTGGTGTTTGCCCACGGTCTCGGCGACACCGCCCATGGTTGGGGGGACGCCATGGCTGAGCTGTCCAGGGAGCTGCCGCACGTCAAGTTCGTATTGCCTACAGGTGAGGAGCGTGGTCTTTGGTAATGTGTGGATCATCGCTAATGAGGTGTTGGTCGAATACAGCGACGAAGCGTCCTGTGACCGTCAACGGAGGCAACCCGATGCACGCGTGGGTGAGTTTAATGAGCGTGTCAAGGCAGAGAGAAGGACGCTGACAGACTGACTGATGCCTGGCTGTGTGTCTAACTAGTACGACGTCAAGTCGATGGACAAGACCAAGGACGACTCGACGGACGGCATCGAGCACTCGCGTGATCGTCTGTTGGGGCTCATCGACAAGGAAGTGGCGGCCGGCATCCCGCACTCGCGCATCGTGCTCGGCGGCTTCAGCCAGGTACGACCCTGAGTTGATCCATTGCGATGAAGCCATCAGTAGTATAACTAGCGTCTCTATTCGTCCAGGGCGCAGCGATGTCGCTGACGACGGGCTACCGCATCAAGAACGTGCTCGCCGGCGTGATTTGCCTCTCAGGCTTCATCCCGCAGCTCAACGTAAGTGAGACCATGACTGAAACCCTCTCTTGGGTGTGCTATGATATATCTGATGTCTGCCTCCCCGTTGCAATGCTTCAGTCGTTCACTGTCACGCCTGAGACCAAGAACGTGCCGCTGCTGATGTGCCACGGCGACACCGACCGCGCCGTGAGTCTCCCTCGCGGCTCGCTGGCCAAGGACAAGCTGGTTGAGTTAGGCGTCGACGTCGACTTCCGCGTGTACAATGGCATGGGCCACAACTCGTCCCCTAAGGAGCTGCGCGACATCACGCAGTGGCTCGCGCGCGTGCTGCCAGCATCCGACTCGTACGTCATCCCCGAACTCACCATCCAATGTACTGACCTACTGACTTACCACTAATACCTCGCTTCTGTGCCTTCCATCAGTCACTTGGAGCTGTAATTCTCAGATACCGTAATCCTACAAAATACACGCTATTAGCAACTCATCCTCCCCTCCGTTTACCGTAAATCCCCACTCTCCGCGTCTTTTGTGGCACACTTGAAACGCGAAAGATCCGCCAGCCGCGTGGACCTCCCACGCACCAAGAGCTCCTCGTTCCTGCGCGTCGCCATGGCCCCCAAGAAGTCCGCCGCCGCTGCATCCAAGCCCGCTGCGTCAGCCGCCAAGCCTGCGGCCTCGAATGCATCGAAAACGGCTCCTGCCAAGCCCTCCAAGGCCGCCGGAGCCGCTCCTCCGCCGGCTCCTGCAGCTCCGCCAAAGCCTCTCGTGCCGTCGTTTGACGACCTCACGCTGCCGCAATTGAAGCAGAAGATCGCGGAGACGACGGCGCTGAAGGAGGCGAACGCCACGGCGGGCAAGGCGCTGGACGACAAGCTCGCGCGCGCGTTCAAGGCGCCGCCCAAGCGCCCGCAGATCAGCGTGGAGCAGATCGACGCCGAGATGGAGCGTCTGGAGCTGCGTCGCAACACGACGAGCATGTCGCTGAACGACGAGAAGTACATTCTGCGGGAGCTGCAGCTGCTGGGCGAGAAGAAGAAGCAGGTGGACGAGTTCAACGCCTTCCAGCAGTGGGTGGACGCCACCAAGGCCGAGCGGAACGAGCGCTTCACGCAGAACCGCGCGTACGAAGCCACGCTGCAGGCGCTGAACGGCTGCGTGCGCAAGGCTGCGCTGGTCGACACGCTGCTGCTGCCCAAGGACACCAAGATGGAGACGCTGGAGATGGTGATCCCCGAGGACAAGGTCGGGTCGGTTGTGGGCAAGGGCTTCGCCATGGCGCGTAAGATCGAAGGCGAGTGCGGCGTGCTGCTGGATATTGAGAACAAGTCGAACGTGATCAAGATCACGAGCGTACCGGCCAACATCCACAAGGCCAAGCTCGCGATCGAGAACATCACGCTCGCCACGACTGTCGCGATCGGTCTCCACCCGGACACGATCAAGGTGCTCATGAGTCAGAAGGCCAAGAACCTGCAGGAGCTGGAGCACAAGCTCGGGCTCAAGCTGGATATCGACAAGACGGACGGCACGCTGTCGACGCAGGCGGCTCCAGCCAAGGCCAAGGAGCTGCGCAAGGCCATCCAGGAGCTGGAAGAAGGCAAAATCGAGATCCAGCTGCCGGCTGAGATCGTGCCCAAACTCATCGGCAAGAAGGGCGAGACCATCAACCAGCTCATGGAGGACACGGGCTGTCTCGTGGACATCGACAAGGTCACGAACGCCGTCAAGCTCATCGGCACGAAGGAAAGCGTGGGCATGGCCAAGAAGTTTGTGTACGAGCTGATCGAGGACCAGTCGCAGCGCGAGCGCGAGTTCTCGGCGCACGACCGCGAGTACTTTGCCAGTGAGGACTACGGCGCGTTTAAGTTCCACTTCTTTGCCGAGTTTCTCATGAGCAACAAGGGCCAGCAGCTCAAGCTGCTGCGCACGGACGCGTCGGATGCCAAGATCAAAGTGTTCAAGGAAGACCAGAAGATCCACGTGATCGGCAACAAGACCCAGCTCAAGGCCATGGAGGAGGCGCTGCGTGAGCGCCTGCGCGAGTTCGAGAGCCACCACTGGCTGTTCGAAGTGCCAGACAACTACCTGCTGAGTCTGATCATCGGCAAGAAGGGCGCCAAGATCAAGCAGGTCGAAGAGGAGTGCAAGGTCAAGATCGAGATCCAGGGCAACCACGTCTGCGTGCTGGGCGAGTCGCCGGCGGGCATCGAGCAGGCCAAGGACAAGATCATGGAGATCGTGGACCAGAACAACCGCTCGGTGTACGTCACGTCGCAGCACCTGATCAGCGTGCTGTTCAACAACAAGCGCGCCAAGCTGAACGAGATCGAGAAGTCCAGCGGCTGCAAGCTCAATGTCCCGGCTGGGGCGTCGGGCTTCTCGCAGGGAGGCGGTAACGGCGTGAAGACCTCGTCGACGGAGAAGGTCAAGATCACGCTCACGGGTACCATCGAGGCCATCACAGAGGCCAAGCAGCAGCTGGAGACGCTCGACGAGAGCCACCACGTGCGCTACCTGCCTCTGGACGACGACGAGGTGCCGACGGTGATCGGCAAGAAGGGTGAGACGATCTCTGACTTGGAAAAGAAGAGCGGTGCGCGTCTCCGTGTGCTGCGTGAGGACAACTCTGGCGAGAAGGCCGCTGGTGCGGCGTCTGCGCCTGCAGAGCTTGAGATGCTCGGCACGCAGGAGCAGCTAGCCATTGTCCAGAAGGAGATTGATGAGCTGCTGCAGACCAAGAACCGTGAAATCTTGCAGCTGGATCCGTTTGCGACGGGCTGCTTGATCGGCAAGAAGGGTGAGCGTATCAAGACGATGCGTCAGGCCCACCCGGAGGCCAGCCTCGACGCGTTCCCGAACCGCGGCCAGGTTCGTATCAAGGCCAACAACCCGGAGGCGCTCAAGGCTTGCATGGACCACGTACTCCAGGTCCTTCGCGACACGCTCGTCGTCGAGTCAGTCAAGGTTTCGACGCCAGAGAAGCAGGAAGCGGGTGCTCGTGGTAGCTCTGCCAACTTCAACACGATCTTGGAGAAGAACCCAGCCATCGCCATGCGGTTGCAGGAGCTCGAGGCCGAGGGCGGTGAAAATACCAAGGTCACGATCCAGGAAGATGGTAAGCTAGCCAAGATCCGCGGCCCTGCGATGGGCATTGGCATTCTCAAGAGCTTCTTGGAGATGCTGGTGGCCATGGCCGACGACGCGCACTTTGTGGAGACCATCAAGCTGCCGAGCTTCGCGTTTGGCTCCGTGCTGCTGGCCAAGCCAACTGCGAGCGGCACAGAGACGACCAAGCTCAACGACAACGCGCTACGCATCTGCAAGCAGACGGGCTGCGAGATCCGCGTGAAGAAGCAGCAGAGCGCTGGCTCGGAGCACGGCGTCGTGGTGATCGAAGGCGCGAACCCAGCCAAGGTGTACGACGCCAAGGACCAAGTCCAGAAAGTACTGCACTTTTACCACAGCGACAATATCCAGACACTCGATAGCCTTCCTCAGAGCGCTGTGCCGCGACTGTACGAGCTGCTGCCGTCGCTCACGGCCAAGTACAAGGTCGTGTTCTCGCTGCCGACGAAGACGACGCTCAAGGTCTTCACGGACAGTAAGAACGCGACCAAGGAAGTGGTTGCACTGCTGCGCAAGGAGCTGGAGGCGTGGAAGAAGCAGCACGTCGAGCTGCCTATCCCGGCGTGGGTCGTGCCTGTGCTTGTAGGCAAGAACGGCGAGAATATCAAGAAGCTGGCGGCCGAGAGCAACAACGCCAAGCTGGATCTCAATGCGCCAGGCGCCAACGGCCCGTCCAAGGGCCAGCCGAACGACCGTGTGCTCACTGTGAGCGCGCGTGATGACGCGACGGTCAAGCTCGCGATCGCCAACGTCAAGGCATTCATGCAGCTGCATCAGAACCGCACGACGACGCTCGATGTGCAAACGTCGAAGCTCGACCTCGTGCTCAGTGCCAAGAAGGAGGCGCCTGCGGGTGTGCAGTTCCACGTCGTCCACACGACCGGCAAGGAAGGCATCGTGCAAGTCGTGCTGTACGGCGGCGAGCACGAGGCGCGCGAGTCGGTGATCGAGAAGATGGAGCATCTCGTGGCGACGAGTGTCCTCGAGACGATCACGCTGCCGCCTCAGGCCACGGGCTCGATCGTCGGAGCGCTCATCGGCAAGAGCGGCGCTAACATCCGCGCACTGCAGAAGGAGTTCCCGGAGGTCGTGATCGACATCAAGCGTGAGGACAACTCCATCAGCCTGAAGGGCCCGAAGGACGCCGTGGCGTCGGTCAAGAACGTGATGGAGGACAAGGTGAACGAGCTGCTGCGTCAGCAGGAGGCGTACGAAGAGCGCAACCGCCAGTACGACGAAGAGCGTCGCCAGCAGCGTCGTGGACCTGTCGGTGCCGCCCCTGCTGCTGATGTCGCAGTTGGCAGCAAGTCGGCTGAACTGAAGGAAGAGGAAGAGGATACGACGTCCCAGGACGGAGCCAATGGCCCCAAGCCATTCCAGCCGCGTGCTCCCGTGGGCGGCTCGGGCATCGTGGACGAGTCCAAGCTCACCAAGAACCAGCGTCGCCGTATGCGCAAGCGTGCCGAGAACGAGAAGAAGAGCGACGTTTTGTCGATGATCATCAGCGACGGCAAGCCCAGTGCGAGCCAGAGTAGCAAGGACGACGGCAGCGGCTACTACCACTCGACCAGCGGCTACTCGCTGCGACTGTAAAGCCCACGCACCCAGAGAGCTGCGATCGAAGTGGCAGAGGTCCCTGGTGCGACTGGAAATGCTATGTGAAGACGAGAAATGGACACCTCTCAGACACAGGCCTTGCTGTTTGAGTTTACTGATGGGGAACAGCGTACAACGAAGCTGCTCACTCACACCGTACGTCAAACTAGGTCCACGCTTCACGTCCCTCCACGTCTCTCATCGGTAGACACAGTCGTGACTGTTGCCATTATGCCTCCCTCGCTACAGGAATCACAACGGCACCGGGCGAACGCATCCATGGATGGGAATCACAGTGACTTACTACGTAGCGTGCTATTCAGATAGGCTTGGAATGCGGAAACCGCGCGCACTCGGCGGAAGCTGTCACGATCCCATCAGCCCTGGCGACCTACTACTAAGCTAGTCCACGATGGGGTTGATGGACCAGGTTTGAGAGGGATTGAGCTGCTTTCCGGCGTATTGGTTGCCGAGTGGCAGCACTGAGTTGTCCGACATGACCACAAACACCTGGGTCGAGACAAGCGTCATCGTTGGTGCCATGGTGAAGCCAAACGACGCCTTCATGGCCATAGCGACCTCCGTGTGTTTCGCCTCCAAGTTCGCTTTGTGGGTCTTGGTGTGGGCGTGGTGCTGCGCCTCCTTGGCTTCCATGAAAGCCTTGGGTGCTGGTGGGTAGAAGCGGCCGGTCACGTACTGGATCGTGACCGGGATCTGGTCGTCGAAGGCTCCGAAGCTGACTCGACACGTTTCGGGCACAGTGACATTGACGGTCCCCGTTACATCAAATGTCGTGATATCGACTGGGATCATCGCGCCCTTGGCACCAACGGAAACGCGGAACTGGGCCCACCCGAAGAACGGAGAGTCCACCGAGTACTTGATCTGCAGCGACTGGACCTTGGCGTTGCGCGCTGTGTCGAAGCTCAGCGTCTTGCCGTACGCGGCGATGTAGTCCTTCACCGCCGATTCAAACGGAGCCACCTTGAGCGGGTCCACAATCTGGATGAGATCGACGAGCGAGCTGAGACGGTACCGAATGGGCATCGGCGTGTCCGTCGTGGACTTGGCCCACTCCCGCCAGTCTTCACTTGGACTGCCGCCGACGTTGATGTTGATCTCTTTCTGTGTGACCTTCATCACGTTCTCATACGCCTTGGAAGAGTCCGAGTTGGACTTGGACATGTCGACCGAAGCCGCCACGGACGCCACAAGGCCGTTGTACGAAGCCTTGATCGACGCGCCGTACGCGACGTCCACCTTCTTTTCCGCGAGGGTCTCGACGTCCGAGTTCTTGATCTCAACGCGATGCACGATCTTGCCGCCCATCTCAACGCGCGTCGTGTAGTGGGTGCCAAACTGTTGGATGAAGCGGAAGTACTTGACAACGCTGGCGTCGCAAGCGCAGGTGTTCACCGCGGTGCCACCGGTTCCATCTCCCAAGTACTGCGAGCTGGTCTTGACAGGAGGAAGGTCCCCAAAGCCGCTCGCCACGCGCTGTGGGCACGGTCCACCGATCGAAGTCGACAAGAAGCACGACTTGAACGCTGTTGGAAGCCCGCCCACAGCCGACACAAACTCGGGCAGAGGCTCCATCTCGGTCTTCTCAAAGCCCAGCTTGAGCGACGCCGTGTACTCCACACAGATCGCCTTACTCTGGTACGTCGTGACTTGCTCTTTCAAGATCTTGTTCTGCATGGAAGCCATAGAGTTGCTGCCACTGAATGCCGCTTCAGCTGAAAACCCTCCGTAGCTGCCGCTGATGGACGCCGAGATGGAGCAGTCCTGTTGAAGCACCTCCTGGAATTCCTTGGTGGACGAAATCGCACTGGATGACGACTGCTGCAAGCAGCTCGTGTCGGGCATGATGGACACTTCACGCGGACAGGTCCAGTTGTCCGACAGACCCGAGCACGTATTGTCGTCATCGTTCCTATTAATACACACAACCCATGAGAGGTGAGTCCCATTCCACATCGTAGCGACACCGGTACATCAAGTCAGATTGACGTACCAGTTGAACTTGATCAAGTGGACGCGAAAGCCTGGGTCCGTGACGCTGGACGAGGCCTCCGATCCGTCTGGGTTGCCGAAGACCAAGTCGTATCCCGCTCCGAGGTAGTCGATCCCCTGCGGCTGGTCTGCCTTGGCGAAGGGTGAGCCAGCCACCGCCAACACGACAAGGGGAAGGAAGACGCGCATGGTCGTGGATCTTGCTCTCAGTCGTATGGTTGTTTGCACTTGGCGCCGAGAATTGCAAACTGCGACTCTCCTGGCGGCACAAACGGGAGAACAGGATCACTTCTAGAGTAGTGTGTGGATGCAGGAGAGGATCGCAGGTAGTGGAGGGGGCAAGGCAGAAGAAAATGGAAGGCGCATTGTGATGTGGCAAAGTACGGTACAGTGTACTCCTCGCTTTTCTTTTCTGCGATGTCATGAGGCAAGCCGCCGCGTACCATCCGTTTCCGCACCAAGCAAGACCAGGCAGGCGGTATGCGATCCTTTGACCAGTCGGCGACAAGCCTCTCACATCCACTCAATCGCGCGTGTCTGGCGACTGTCCAGGCGGTGATGGTGCAAGATGCGGAAGAAGGCGATGCGGGCAAGTTGAAGATGAAAAGATCCAAAGCCTCGAAGCCGGTGATGCAAGGCCGATTCATGTCCGCCGTGTCGACTGATCACAGCGCCAACCATTTTCTAACTCTCCTTGGCCTTTGGCAGCCGTCACGCAAGATTTTCTCGCGAATCTTTGGCGCACGTGCCTGCTAGGATCATCCGCCTCTTTCTTCTACGGCGAGTCGTCGCCGCCGCCGCTTTGCGGGGCCTCGTAGCCGTCCATTTTCCTTTCATTGAAAGTGAACTTGGTTTGCTGGGCTCGTAGTCCAATGAGCAGTTGACGGTATCTACTGTACTAATATCCCCAAGAGGCGCAAGCCTCATCAACTTGCGTAAGGCGACTGGTCCAGTGTGGGTATACTGACCAACCGAGGACGCGGTGATTTGACACGTCCTATGGTTTATGCTCCAGACCAGGATCCAACTTGGATCTCCAGGCTGCAGCTGAGGCCAGCGGGACAAGGCGACTCGCCCAGTGCTACACGCGAGACTATGGAATCGGTACCGAATGGACGGCTACGAGGCCCCGCAAAGCGGCGGCGGCGACGACTCGCCGTAGAAGAAAGAGGCGGATGATCCTAGCAGGCACGTGCGCCAAAGATTCGCGAGATGACCTTTGATCTGTGTGCTGTCCTTGAAGTCACACGGGCCGGCCAGTCGGCAAGGGTCTGAGGGATCTAGAATGGAGAGCATCCAACTACAGTAGTGCTCAAGGAGGAAGGAAGCCATGGGTGATGTGGAGTTTGTGTGGAGATGTGACCGTGGACGCGGGCTTCGCTTCTTGGTCTCCTGGGCTCCGTTGTGCTCACGAAAGGCAGTGCGCAGTCTCGAACTCACCCTGTGAGAAGCACAAGCAGCCCTACGTGGTAACAACACAAGATCGCCATCTACGGAGAGGCTCCTAACACCCACGATGACCCAAGCCTATGGCAGCGACAACGAAAGCGCCGAGAAGGTCGCAATTCTCGATCTCACTCCCGACGAGCGGCTTGTTCAATCACCGCCTAGTAGGACCAAGCGTGTGGCCTCCGGTGTTGTTGTGGCGCTGGCAGTCATCGGTGCTCTCGTGGCGTTTCAATCGGCCTCGACAAACCATGCACGCACGGCAGCCAAGACCGTGAAGCCGCAGCCACTGACACTTGCGCAAACTAAAGTGCAGCTGAGCCAAGCCGCCTACCCTACCGACAATCGGGTGCTCACGTCTGGCCAAGAGTTCATGATTATCTGTGCGAAGGACGGCAAGTGCGTGGATGACGGTGGCGCTTCAACATCGGGTAGTACCACGTTGTATTTAGTGGCGTGCGACTCGAACAACAAGAACCAGCGCTTCGTGTACGACTCAGCAACGAACGCGATCCGCAACCCGTCGAAGAGCAACCTGTGCTGGAACGACGACGGGTCACGCAACAGCGGCTTCCGTCTCAAGACGTGCGATGCGAACAACAACGACAGCAAGTTCGTGTACGACTGGACGAATCGCGTCATCAAGATACCGACCAAGTCAGGTGAGTGTGTGGACGGGGGCGCTACGTTTGATCACCGAACTTGTGACCCCACCCGAGTCAACCAGCAGTTCGAGTTTGTGCCGTCAGCGTACTGGTGAAAGCCCACGACCAGACTGGCGGACGCAAAAGTGAACCATCCGAGCCAGCCACTGCAGGCAAACTCGCTCTGCAGTTCATATACATGCTTGTCTTTCGCGCCACGGATTTAATGTCTCACCTCGAAAATGAAAGCAAGCCTCTTCATGTTTGAAGTTCAGCTTCACGAATTGAAGAGGGAGAAATCGGAGTTGTGCATCAAGACACCGCCGCTCTGGAGTGCTCACTTGGGCCATGATTTATGATTTACTTAGTAGTGCAGTGGAATATGCTCACTCCAGTATCTTGGGTGCCCTCTACACTCCAGTTGGGCACCGGTGCTCGTCTTTCATCGCCTGCTCGTGTTTCATCCCGTTTTGGATTCATGTCAAGATCTCGCTCGTCAAGATACCCGTAAGTTTGACTTGCGATTCAAATCTCAATCAAATACTTCGACGTATCATTTGCGTGTGTTTGGATATTTTTGGCGGGAACGAGTTCGCGCCTCCCTAAGGAAGTTGATGTGCAGCCCAGAAAGAACCCCAATTCATCCAGTAACAGGACCAGTGTCTCGCACTCGGACTGCTGGGCGAGGTCGCCACTGAGGGTAACCCGTGTGGCATCATCGTGCCATACAGAAGTCAGCACGGATCGGACGAACATTTTCCCAACCCTGGTTCGGGCAGAAAAGAGGAGAACGACCTTAACCTCGCGATCATTGAATCGCGCGGTTTTTCTGGTGCTCATCGTACCTATGGGGAGGGAAACCATCTCCAAAATCAATACAAGTTCGACTTGGTTCGCTTTCTGCTCTTTCAATTGGCTGTAAATGGCTTATTTGTGACTGGCTAGAATCTAGACAGACCCCGACCTTCCAGAGACGCCAAAACGCACTGCAATGTCATCGAGCAGCGTGTCAGCGAGAATATCAAGCGAGCCGTCGACGAGTTCCACAGTACGCCGTCTCTCCGAACGGAAACGTACGTTTATCGTGTTCTCGAGGTCAAGTTACAAGCTACGATCCAGAATGCAATGACTGGCAGAGTCACAGCGTTCGCGGAAGAAGCTGCGGAGACAAAGGGGAAGCCTCTCACCAATCGCTTAGTCATCGACGCTACTCCTGCGTTGGTGGAACGTCTCGTCGCAACCAAGGTGCAAGGTCTACTCGACAACTACGTGGCTTTGAAGGTCGAGGAGTGAGTTCAAGCAGTGGTCAAGGATGTTGTTCCGAACATCATCAACCGCAAACTCGCCGACATTCTCGAACCACAAGTAAAAGCTGTGGTGAGAGACCTCATCAATCAGCACTTCGACGTGTCACTCCGATCTCGCGTGGAGGCCATTGTGGCTGACAGAGCTACGCACATGACCCGACAGAAGTTCGACGACGACATTCGGCCACACGTCGAGAAGATGCTCAAGGCAAGTTCTGCCCAGACTGACCAGCGAATCGAGACATTGAAGAGAGAGATGAGGATGGACCAGGTCGAGCAAGCAAGATCCAGCAACCAACTCCGTCGTCTAGCATTCAGTAGCCTTTGCCACCAACCGCACTGTGGCAAGTACCCCAGTTCCAGTGGCCGCTGCCGCAAGTCCCCGCGCCCAGCCTACAGTGGCCATCTCCCGTAGTGGTGGTCACGCAGCCAACTCGTCAAGCGAATGACGGTGCTGCTGAAATGGAACGGCAGTTAAACCAGGCCTTGGCGCTTGCGTACCCAATCAAGACAACCAAGACAGCAGTGACAGTCACGCCAGCGATGCCAGCGACGCCACGCAGGGCAGTCGCGCCGCCCACGCCTCCCACACCAGCTCGACAGGCGAGTAACCAGGACGATTATTTGATCAGCTCCAGCGATCCAGTGTCCCAGAACCCGCGCTCCATCTTAGCCGCTCGTATGCGTCAAGCAGTTGGCGATGGCAAGAGTAGCTGTACCAGATTCGCTGGCCCTGAAGCCTCCAAGTCTCTATCCTCGCTGCGTCCAGCCGAAATCGAGCGTTTTGTTACAGCGTACAACAAGTACGAGTCGGCTGGTGGTCAAGAGCGTTGGAGTGCGTTCTGTAGCACGGCACTGCTTGCGTGCCAATCGAATGTGACGAAGGCTCCTCCGATGATGCTATCCTGTTCCACCTCAAATCCAAGCACATCAAGGCCAACTCGGATGTGAAGTTGATCGAGAAGAAGTTTGGCGAAGTCAAGATCGATCCCGTTGAAGGAAATGCATATTCATATTGATGAGGTTTATACAAGATGCATGCGAACACTTGGGTTCTTCTTGGATTTGTCTGGCGTCGTTGGATTCTTGACTGTCACAGTCGTCTCAAGCGTGACCGACGCTGCTGTCTCACGCTTCGCCATCACTGTCGTCTAGTACCCCAGAGAAACAGTCGAGAATCCCCGAGTCCATCTCGTTGACGTCGTCGTCCTCGAGCAAGCCGACGAGAATGTGAGTGGGCATGTGGGCAGCGACGTCGTTTTCAGCGATGCGTTGGATGAAGCTTCTGTTCGCGCACAGGAAGGAAGCCATCTCGACGTTGTGCGACGTCAAATTCGAACGAAGGCTCGTCACGATGTTCCCGCTCATCCCGAAGTCGCGCTCAATCTGGGCCGATGAAGTCGAGAGAACAAACAGCACTCGGACAAGCTTCGACAGATATTTGTAGTTGCCGACGTCGGCCTGGCGACGCCAAAAATCAAGCACAATCTCTGGCGTACCCGCCTCAGCCTTGGCGAGGGCGCTGGACTCGCTGCGCCATCGCTGAAGGTCTTCGTCGACCTGCCCTTCGCCAAAATCGTCAGGCAGCACCGTCTCTGCGACAGCGCCGACCATGTCAACGAGTTCTTCCGAGTATGCGAGCTGCTGCACAGCGAGAGGCACTGCCATCGGCTCATCAGCAGCAAGAGCAAGCATGATGGAGCGAGCCTTCTTGATCACTTCGTCGCGGACATGCTCGGCCATCCGGATACCAGCATAGGTACGTTGGTCACGCTTGCAGTAGCAGTGGCGGACGATAACACCGAGGTTGGCGTCCAAGTTCTTGAAGGTAGGGTGCAGCAGAAGCTGCATCTCAAACACCAGTGCATGCTGGCGCAACTTGCTGCGATCCAGGTACCTGCTGAAGAAGTTCTTGTCGAACATGGTGGCGAGTAGCTCACGAGTCTTGATCTGAGAGGGTTGAGCTCACTCGTCGCAAAATGGAGAGGCACAGCTTGCGTCGACCGGTAGTCTACGAGAGGCGTTGCCGCGTTCAGCGTCTTCACGGGGAGACGATAAAGCGTCATGAGAACTTCAACTTGGCCGCATCCCTCAGCGTTGTTGAGGATGGTAATTGGTTGGAGAAGCGATAGGAGCTGCAAAAGGTCCTGGCGATCATCTTCGCGCAAAAACAGCGGTGGAACTTTGTTCTCACGTCTCGCTTTCTGTGCGCGAGCTACATACCACTGCTCAAGCTCCAGTCACGGGTCAATGATCCGACGAATGACGGTAGTGAGGCCTAGAAAGCGGTGTGACTTGTAGTCGAGCAGCTTGCTTGCCGTTCCATGACCTTCCAACTCACACAGAGCCTCGAAAAGCAAGCCCATGACCTCGACATCACGGACGTGGCGCACCGTCTTGCAGACACGGTCGATCAATTCTGTCATCGCTGGATTCTGGAGCCCTTCTTGTTGTTCACAAGACCACAGGCCATCTTCGTAGCGGCGTTGCTGAGGTGTGCCAAGCACCACTCCCATTGCAACCCGAGGCTGCTTTACAGCATCCAACGGACATCCGGACCGGCATCACTCATTCCACCGAACAAATTGGCAGTGGACAGCCCGAAGTCGATCAGCATCTGCGTGATCCAGCGTCGGAACGGACGACGGATATCACGATCGCCATACGATGGGTTGAAGCGACGGGTGCCGAGCAAGATTGACTGCACCTTCCAGTTCTTATCCACGAAGTAGACACCCACATCGAGATAATTTGTGTGCTGCGTCTTGCAGGTCCAGAAGTCTGTGACCAATGTCAAGAACTTGGCATTCGCGACGTCGTGCTCGCGGAGGAGGCCCACCACTTTTTGCTTGGTTGATGCGTACAGCTCGACGATCGCATGGCTCACAGTCTTGGAGTTGACAACGGCCTTAAACTCGTCCTTCATGCAGATCTCCGATATGATGCGAGCTTCGTCCGTCTCGCCGAAGCGAAGAGGCAACTTGTTCAGCACCACACACTTCGTCTCGAGAAGAAGACGCGTGCGCTTGGGGTCTTGGCCCATGAGCGGAGACGCCTTGAGATCTTCGATCTCCTCCTCGCGCGTCCGCTTGTCGTTGACTTCAGCGCCGTACTTTTCCGACGTACCGTTGTGCGCCTCCTTGAGACGCTTGGTCGCGCGCGATGTGCGCCAGAGTACATCGGCGTGAACGTGATGTTCTCACGACAGTTCTGGACGGCAAGGCAGATCCAGCCGAGCTGTTCTTCGCCAACCTGCGGCTTGAATAGGACGCGCACGCCCCACTTGTAGATGAACGACGACTCGTTCGAACGCGGTGGGCGGAGGGCGAACTGCTCAGACTCGACGAATTCGGCAACGGCGACTTGGACGGCAGCTGGGACGATCATCTTGGAGATGGCGAGGGGGGGGTGGTGCTTGGTGGCGGTGGTGCTTGTGGCTTGAGATGCTTGAGGGTGGCTCCAATTCAGGAATGAGCGTTCACTACACTGGCTTTGGCGTCGCTAGCTGCCGCACGATCTTGAAGATGGATGAGAGCACCAAGAGAGCCCTCATGGCGCCACGAGGGTCTCTGGTGGCACGCATCATCGTTGCGGCGGCGGATCTTGCGTGGTGGTGTGAAAAAATCGAGGGTATCTTGAAGTAAACGCGCCAGTCTTCGCACCAAAAGTCGCCTCACAGCAACTAGCTGAATTTGAGTCAATAGGAATGCCAAGAAGCGAACACATTCTCCGTTTGAAACTGAAAAACGAACCCAGGTTCTGGGAACCGCAACTTTTGGTTCACGAAAAAGCGAACATTTGACTGAGAACCGACCCTTCGAGTCTAACGGATTATCATGATACCTAGGGGGTGGTTCGAATACCGGTAATACTGTGCCACCTGGTGGTAGTTCGTCCGATCCGTGGCTGCCACTGTTGGAATCAGCGTTCATGAAACTATCAACGGAAACCGTTGCGATTCATCCGATCAACACTGAATATTCGTTGTGGAGAGGTTATCACCGGAATAGCGAAAAAAGGCTCAACATCAGTTTAAGAGTCTCCTTAACTTCTTGCGTTCACTATGGTTGATCTCTCAGTGCCCAGCCAATCAAATCGAGGTATGAGAAGCGAGAAATATTGCATAAGTTTATATCATCAAGACACAGTGTATATGCATTATGGAAGTTATACAGGTGGAGAGACTCGAGAAATATCTCAGAGTATATACCTTTGACAGGTACGGAAGGGTTAGGTTAAACTGATGAGTGACTCTTAAACTGCTGCAATGCGTTGGAGCCTTCACATGGAAGACTGGTCTTTGAAAACATTTTTTTTGTGGGTACAGCGTCTGCAGCGTGGATGGTTCCAGAAAGTGGTGTGTACCACGCCAGGGAACCTGTGGTTTCCGAACCGCGGAGAACAGTGAGTCCCTGGCATTCACTGTCTCAACGCGGAGACCGAGGTCAAGAAGGCAGAGAAGCAGTCGAGCTGCGCGGATTTGATGGCGGCCATCGCCTACCGGCCAGATCCCGCGGCCAGGTCGCGCGGCGTGCGCGGGGGGGGGGGGGGGGGGGGGGGGGGGGGGGGGGGGGGGG
>JAADVL010000315.1:0-33109 GCA_023334995.1 Pythium sukuiense
ACGGATGCCTCATTTGTTGGCAGTGCTGAACGACTTTGCAGCAGCATCTGGGCTCCAAGTCAACACGGACAAGAGCTTCGCGATTCGACTTTGGGCCGGGGTGGGGCCTCTTCCGCCGGACGCAGTGTTCCGTACGCTCGCTCTGGATGGGTTCTGCCGGTACCTGGGTATTCAAGTTCGGACGCAGATCATGGAAGAAGCAGTATGGCGGCTCACGATCGAGCAACTGACATGCCGGCTACGAATGGCGGAGCGGAAAACCCACAGCCCCACGCAAAGAGCCAAGTTGGCGACGGCGACCATCGTACCAATATGCCTCTACGTGGCAAGACATCACTGGCCAACAACAGAGAGAGTGAACGAGCTGGACGCGCGAATCAGGAGCTTCGTGTGGGATGGCGACTTCGTGTCAGGGCAAGCGCAGACGGTGGATGCGGTGATCGCTTGCTACGTTGCCGCCAGCGGCGGGTGGACTGGGGATCCCGTGTATTCGGACCGAGTTCCACATCCTGTCGACCACGGTGGTGGCCAAGTGGGCATATACTGTGGCGCCTGAGCGAGATCAACTGGTGCGGAATGCGGGCTGGCTCGAGGGGGCCGAGCGACTCCAACATCTCACACTGCTAGGAACGAGAGACCTGGGCACGCCTCATGGAGCCTCTCTCTGGAGAGACCTGCATCCCGCAGTTCACCAAGCTGATCCAGATTGACATGCTGGACAGCCCGTGGTGCCCGAAGGGACGGTTCTTAAAGAGGGCGCTGAAGGCATCGGTTGCGAAACGAGGGCGTTTTGAACTAGACGTGCGGACAGCAGCGTGGGGCCACGACGATGACGAGATCGCATCAGCCCTTGCCAAGATAAGTTGGAGCGAGCTGCTCACGGCGACTGGGTTCTCCTCATGCGACAGCCAACTTTGGCACAGGCTCAAACTCCATCAACTGACCCTTTGCAGACGCACTCCTCCAAAATCGAAGCGACTTCAGCCGCTCTATACCCGTGCCAATGCACTGGCTCACAAGACCAACATCATAGGTTGGAACCACTACCGCGACCGCAACAAGATGGCTGATAAAGCCGCGAATATCGCGATGGATACGTGTCCCAGCTTCGAAGCCTTGGCATCCTCAGGCCGCATAGAATTTCGGCAGCTGACACCCTGGCTCAACAATGACGTCCAACCCTGGCTGGACGCCACGCTCACTCACTCGCGTAGACATAATCCTGTCTAACTCCAAGCTCCTCTTCAAGACCCGGCCGTCTCCGTGCGCGTGTAGACGACCGAAGGGTTAATAGTGTTCTCTTTTAGTAGTAAACAATACACCTCATCATCATCATGCATCGTCCTCGCATCTCCGAGTGTCGATTGTGTACGTACAAGCCGTCGATGGTCCACTGGCCAGCATCCCAGGGATGCCCACACCATGAGACCATCTTCAACTTCCACCGCCGCACCAAGGCACTGTGGTCCACCGTGCGGCTCATGAACATCGCCAACATGACCGACCTGTCGCGCTCTTTCGCTTGTACGTGACAGGACGACTCCTGTATCTCTACCGAGTCACAAGAGCGAACCAACCTGAGTACTCGATTCTACTACCGACGGCCATGGAGCTCAGCGACATCACTTGCAAGACAATGTCCAGAAAGGCGACGATCCGCTGGCCCATCAATCAGCTCCAACGTGAGCGAGTCAGCGATACAGCTTTCGAGCTGCTGCCTCGAGGGACATCCCGTGGCAACTGCGGGTGAATCAGGCCACAATACGGTAAACTAGATTCACATATTACAGTACGTCTACCGTAAATTTCCTGGTTGTAGTGAGAACGTTACTTTTATCGGCTTACGGTAATATTTACCACCATCACTCTGCTATTATATCAGTCGAGAAATGCACCAGCACACATGGAAAATCGACGGCGTGGACACATCCGATCGCGTCCTTTATGGCAGATACAGGCCTACTTCCGTGGCCCAGAAGAAACCTATCTGTACGCCGAGGGCCGAGCTATCTTCCTACGAAGCGTGTGTGCGTGAAACTGCTCGTCGGCGTCGCTATCGGCCGCGTCGTTCACCCGCAATTGACGAGAATATCCCACGGAACGTCGCGCGAATCCACTGTCTGCAGCAGTTCGTACACCACGTCACGAGAGCTTCTACTCAGTGCATCTCCGTCATTGTGCGCTGTCTTTCGTGATGTGGTGGCGTCATCACGGCGCTCGTGCTCCTGTTTCATTCGCATCGGAAGCAAGATAGAGTACGGCATCTGGTCGTCACTCACGACGTGGTACAAGTACAGCGGCCGCCCTATCACGTACAAGCGGAAGAACGCGAGTGGCTCGGTCATATTGGCAATGTTCATGAGCCGCACCACGGACCATAGCGCCTTGGTACGGCGATGGACGTCGAGGATCGGCTCGTGGAGAAGGCAGCCTTGAGTCGCGCGCCAGTGGATCATGGACGATTCAAACCCACACACTCGACAGGCTTTGGTCTTGAGGGGTGGAAACGATGTAACCGGTGTGATGGATGGCGGTGATGGTGAATCCTGCCGCTCCGCCGTGGTGATCAATCGACTGAACGTGGAGTTCGCGTCGCCGTAGACCCGTGCGGTTTTGTGGTCGCTTCGAAAGCGTACGAGCCAAAACGTGTCGAGTAGGGCCAGCGTCCAGAGCGTGCCAGCGCTGTTCGGCACGTAGAATGATCGGCCGAAGAAGATGCTGCTCTCACGCCCAGTGATGAGCCACACAAGCTTTTGGAAGAGCCACCCAGCACTGAAGACGAAGGTGACAACGGCGACGAAGCACTTGGCGTCGAATCCGAAGCCGTAGTCACTGTAGTTGCGGGCTCCGTGAGTGACTGACATGGAAGTGTGGCGCGGAAGAGATACGAAGCCCACGACATTCGTGTCTCGGAAGTGCAGTGCGCGCATCAAACCGAACGTCGTGAGCCAGGAGAGGAGACCAATCCACCCGCCGCGGAAGGCGAGAACTCCATCGTGGCCGCGGTTGTTGCACATCCACCGGTGTTTACAGAGTGCCGCATGCACAGTCGAGACGAGCTTCCAGAGCAGAGCGATCATCCAAATATTGCGCATTTGGATCGAAGCCGTCATCACATACTCGACTGTATGGAAAGAGTAGAATCCACCGACTGATGACCACGCATACTCACCAACCGTCTGCACGAGACTCGAGTCGAGAAAATGTGCGAGAGAGTACCCTAGCAGTGGAGTCCAGCTGCCGTAAACGATGATGTGCCCCGGAATCCTCACCAAAATAGCGCCCGACTTCATCAGCTTTGATCGCAAGGACTCGATGCGATTAGTCAGCTCCTGCGCCCTTGCGAAGTAGCACCCCGCGCACAACAAGCTGACTCGGATCCACACGTATACTTGGGAAGCCCAGCGCAGGATGACCACGTACATTGCCCACTCCTGCTCATCGCTCTCGATTGCTGCACGCTCGTAGCGGTAGTCGTCGATAAACACTGTTTGACAGTCGCCGCCGTGTGGACCGCATCTCCTTCCCCGAATGAGCGTCGTGATCTCAAGTGCATCCGTCACGAAGCTGATGCTCGGAACGATGTGCTGGTTGGTGTGCGACTTCTCTTTCAAAGTCGTGCTGAACATGGTGAAATCCAAGTCAAGATCCACGTATCGCCGTTGCAAGTCGTCAAAGCGAATCGCGATCTGGTCCCAGAGCGGCACCAAAGCACCGCTTGTCGGGTTGGTCGGGTTCGCGCATCGCCACTTAATGGGTTCATCACAGAAGTTGGGTCTCGCATCCGATGAAGAATGTTGCTGAAGGCCGTGAGGACCCCTTCGGTGACCACAGATTTCGAGAGGAGTGAAAGGTCTTCGTATCGTCGACTTGTTTCTTGAAGACAAGTGGTACAAGTCGTGCAAACGCTTGTCGGGATTGCGTCCAAATGCAAGATACACGCGATGGTGAAGGCGGTCGACCCAGTTACTCCATGTGATGAACGAAAACGGGCGAGCTTCGAGAGCTGGGTCTGCAAACAGGCGAGTCTGGATACTCTGGATGAGATCATCGAGCATTGTGAAGACGGGGCCAATATCAAGTTTCGCCGACTTGCATCGCTCACGATACAGGATACAAGGCGGGTACGAAGCCACATTCAAGTAGCCAGCGATCGCTCGAGTGCTAATGGTGAGTGTATCGTGTTTGTACGACCATACATCAAGGAACTCCAGCTTCTTGCCGTCTCGGGATCCATCGATGAGCGTCTGCTCGCGTGATGAAGACGCATCATGATGAAAGAGAAGATGCGCGATGTGGTAGTCATAAGGCCCCCAGAACATACCAATACCTGGCCCAACCTGTTGGCGGGCGTCGTGCACGAAGTAAGTCGATCCAGTGCGGGGAATGTCGGTGATGGCGAGAAGTATTCCCAGTGTTGTGAGAACAGCTTTCCACGGCGGAACGCGAATGCATGCGGCGATGGCGGACGGAGGTATCCGAACGGCGACTCTGGTGGCTGTGTTGCGGTCATAGATATCTGTCTCATCATGTCCGAGGTTGTTCAACATCTCTCAGTCATACGCAGAGTCAACGGATGGAGAAATGGCGAGAACGCTCAACTAGCCCGTGTATTTTTACTCAAGTGCAAGTAGTCCCGCCAGAATGAAAATTCGCGGTCATGCGAAAGTGCTCGGCTCTCACTGCGCGATTCGGAGCCACGCAAGAATTAGAAGCAAGGCTTACTCGTGAGTCGATTCGCGCTCCGGTCACGCGAACGGAACATGTTTTTACAAGTCTTCCCTCAGCCGCAGTCAACAAGGAGCGGCCACGGAACAAGTCTTGAGTCAACAACTGCGACAAGATCATAGCTAGTGTCGCCCTTCGCGTCTTGCTGCGCAAGTAGACTCGGCATGAGAATGTACGAGTCCAGTGCTGTAAACGCTGGCGGATCCAGAGAAGCCGCGTGTGGTCCGTCAAGAAGGCCACCTGTCGACGTCCGCCGTCCGAAGCCAGCTGGGAGATTGTGCTGGATGCGATACAGAAACAGTCGGCGCCCGAAGACGCGAAGACGGATACAAACGATGGGATCAGAGAGCATGCCGATGTTGACGAGCCGGATCATGGACTGAGTTTCAACTGATCGTGCGCCTGGTGTGAAGATGGTTTCGTGGCAAGGGCAGCCTTGTTGTGTGCGCCAATGCAGCGGCGAGGACACGAAGTCGCACACTTCACATCGGCGTGATCGCGCCTGCAGCAGATGCAGAGGAATGATGGCGGCGAGAACCTTGGTGGACATGGAGCGTAAGCGTCTTGGGATCGACAATGGCGTCGCCATGACACCACTCCTCGTCGGTCGAGGAGCCAGTTGGATGTACCAGAACACGTTCAGAGCTGAAACTGGGTACAACTTTCCCGCGCTCAACGGCACGTAGAAGTTATGGCACGTGAAGAATTGAGTGGGTGAAGTGTGAAGGAAACCAAGAAGTATCTGCACCATGATGGCGGCACCGCACACTATCACCGACGCAGCAAGTGAGACCTTCAAGTCGAGAAAGTGGCCAAAATCGGACGCGCCGCTCGATAACGGCGGGAACAGTTGATTCGCAAAGCCGAACTGGCGTGGGGTCTCGGAAAAGCTGGTTACCTTGGCATTGCGGAAGCGGAGAGAGCGTAAAAAGGAGAAGATGGTCAGGAATGAGATCATGCCAATGAAGACACCACGAAAAGCGAGCAAGCCGTCCTGGGGTCGCCACTTTCGATTGCGGTTCGTAGAGATAGCCGCGAAGCACGTCGTCACGCATTTCCAGACAAGCGCAATGAGCCAAATGTTGCGCATCTGGATACTCGCAACGACAATGAAGTCCAACAGCTTGAAGTCGAAGAATCCGTTGGCAGTCGCCCAGAAATTCTCGCTGATCAAGTGGACAAGACCGCAGTCCATAAAGTGAGCGATTGAGTACGCGAGGAGTGGCAGCCAACTGCCGTAGATGATGATGTGGCTCGGAACGCGGACGAAGGTGAGCAAAATAACCACAAGCTTTTGGATCGTCGACTTCGACCGATGCTGTCCTTCGGAGACAGTCGCTCGGAAGCTGATGTAGAGCAGAAGTACCACGCGGACCCATACGTACGCTTGAGACACAGCACGCAGTGTTCCCGTGATGAACTTGATCTCTTCGGAGGAAGTCTCAACGGTAGCTCGCTCGTAGCGGTAATCATCAACAAACTCGACTCGACAAGGCTGCCCAGGTAGGCAACGGCTCCCGTTGATCAGCGTCGTGACTTCGACGTTGTCGCTCACGTAGTATACGGTGGGAAAGAAAGCGACTCGGCGGCTGTGGATGAGACTTCGTGTGGTGATTATGGCCATTTCAAGACGCGAGTCCGGATACGTTTGCTGCAGTGTTGCGAAACGAAGGGAAATGCCGTCTTCAATCGGAATTTGAGTCGCTGCTCCAAGTGTCGGATGGTCTGCCCACCATCGAAAGGTGAGGCTACACACCATCGGACGATTCCTGTCAGTTGCAGTGCGAGCTTGGCAGACGTCAACGCCCAAGCGCTCGCCTCCATTCAGCGAGTGGCGAGTTGAAAAGTAATGGACGCTGTGTATGCGGCGGTCGATGCGATATCCAGCGCTGCCGATGATCATGTGGTGGAGTCGATCTGCCCACGCATTGATCGTTTCGAAGACGAGAGGTATGCTCCTTACGGAAGCATTGGCGAAATACCGAAGATGAATCGCCGCCATCAAGTCGGAAAGCATCGAGAACACCACGTTTGGCGCCAGCGTCGACGCCCTACACGGCTTCTCGTAGAGAAGGCAACGAGGATACGACGACACGTTGAGATGCTCAGCCAAAGCACGGGTTGGAATCGAGAGTGAGTCGAATTTGTAGGACCACAGCTCGACCGAGTCGATCTTGTCATCATCCGTGTAAGCGGAGACATCCAACTCATCACAAGAGCCATTCGAGGGAAAGCAACTCGAGCGGTTCAAGTGCACGACTGGATACGCATACGGCCCGTAGTACATGGCTACGCCTGGGGCCGCTTTCGGTATGTTGGCAAACACATCGATGACGAGGCCTGTGCGCGGAATGTCTGTGAGAACGAGGATGATGCCGGTGATCGAGAGCAAGCAGCGCAGCAGCGAGAGAGGCACACAAGCATCGATATCCGACGGCTGCGGACGAACAGTGAAGACGCGACCCGTCCGTGTATCACACAGCGGAAATGCCGAGGCGCTGTCTTCGCCACGGGGAGCTGCCATCACGCCCAACGCCCTTGGTGATTCTTTGACTATGTCGATGACATCAATTCGTGAGGATGTTTTTTGGCGAGGCAAGCTAACTCATTTTTAGACTGCTGCAAAAGGTACTGGTGACGGTGTCTCGTCTCGTTGGAAGACCGCGTTCAATCTACAACTGCCGAGTTCTTCGTCGGGACATTGGCGAGATGGCTACGAATTAGCCACAGTCGACTAATACCGTCCAAGGAACGAATCTCGAGTCAATGCCAGCTACAGCGTGGTTGCTAGAATGGCTCGAGCTGATCGAGGCAGAGGTGTTGGACATCGCAGGTGTGAGAACGTACGATGCATCCGCAGCAGCGCACTGAGTGCCTCCCTCGCTCATCTCTAGGCGAGGGCGAGCATCCTTGCGTTGAGTCCGATGCAGGTTGAGCAGACGACCAAACAAACGGAGACGAAGAAATACGACGGGATCTGAGAGCATTCCGATGTTGACAAGGCGAACCATTGACTGCATCTCCACTGACCGGTCGCCGATAGAGAAAATCGGCTCGTGGCGTGTGCAGCCCTGTGTTGCTTGCCAGTAGAGCGGCGCTGGAATGAAGTTGCAGACGTCACACTGGCGCAGCCGAGGAAGTGCTTGCAAGGGCGACACTGACGCCATAGCTTTCAAAGACATGACGCCAAAGAATGGTGCCATTGACGGTGGACGGGGTAGCAAGGCGATGGAGGAGCTCTTTGATCGTGGGATCAAACGGATATGCCAGAACACGTTCAGCGCGGATTGCGGGAAGATTTTCCCCGCTGACAGAGGCACATAAAAGTTGTGGCACGCAAAAAACCTCGTGCGTCCCTCGCCGATAGCATGGAGGAGCGTTTGGAGGACGAAAGATGCCCCGAAAACGACGATGGCCGCCGCAAGAATGGTCTTCAGATCCAGAAAAGAACCGAAGTCGGACGAGGTTGGCGAGCGCGTTGGGAAGAGAAGCCTTGTCGGGCCATTGTAGCGTGGCACTTCAGTGAACGCCTCGACCTTGGTGAAGCGGAATCGCCGTCGTGGCATGAACGAAAGTGTTGTGAGACTTGAAATCGTACCGATGAAGACAGCGCGAAACGCAAAAACGCCTTGTTGTGGCTGCCACGGTGTGTTGCGGTTCGTGAATACAATGGGGCAGAGCGCGAAGGCAGTCTTCCAAACCAAGGCGAGCAGCCAAGCATTGCGCATTTGGATGCTAGCGACGATGATGAAGTTGATGAAGTCGAACTCGACGAAGCCGTTTGTAGAAGACCAGAAGCTGTCGGTGACTAAATGAACGAGCCCACAATCGATATAGTGCGCTGCAGCGTACAAGACGACGGGAAGCCAACTGCTGTAGACGATCGTGTTGCTTGGGATTTGCAGCAACGTGAGCATGATAGCGAGAGTCTTCCTCCTTGGGGAGCTTGCCCGCACTGAAGGCTCTGCAAGCCTCGATTGAAGGCAGACCGAGACGAGAAGGACCACCCGCAGCCAAATGTACACCTGAGCAACCGCGCGCAGAGATCCGGTGATGAACTTCATCTCGTGGGACGTGGTCTCTACTGTGGCTCGTTCGTACCTGTAGTCATCGATGAACTCGACTCTGCAAGGCTCTCCAGAGGGGCAGTGATGTCCACGAATCAACGTGGTGACCTCGAGATTCTCGCTGTAGTAGTGCACGGTCGGCAAAAACGCATTGGCGCGGCTCTGGATGGGGCTTCTTGTCGTGATCAGCATCATTTCGAGCGTGGCGTGCGGATAACGCTGTTGGAGGCTCGAAAACCGAAGGCGGATGCTCTCTTGTATGGGGATTTGAGCACTTCTGCCTAGTGTCGGATGGTCACTCATCCATTTCACAGGCAGGTTGCACACCATTGGACGATGTCTATCAGTTGCGGTGCGAGCGTCGCAGATGTCGATGCTGAGCCGCTCGCCAGCGTTCAATGAGCTTCCAGCTGCGAAGCGCTGCACGCTGTGGATGCGGTGGTCGAGTCTATGGGTGGATTTGCCAAGCAAGACATGGTGTAAGCGGTCGGCCCAGTAGCTAATCGTCTCAAACACCACGGGGACGCTTCGAATCGCCGAGTGGTCAAAGTATTGGCCATGGATCGCGGCCATCAAGCCGTTTAGCATGCCAAATGTCACGCTGGGCTGCATCATGGCCGCTTCGCAGCGCGTTTCGTACAGGAGGCAGCGCGGATATGATGACACGTTGAGATGTTCGGCCAATGCGCGCGTCGGAATCGACATCGAGTCAAATTTGTACGCCCAGACGCTGACTTCGTCGACTCGATTGTCTCCTGCGAATGCTTGTACCTCGTTGGTCGTGGTGCTGTGATTGAGATGGACGAGAGGATACGCGTATGGGCCGTAGTACATCACTGTGCCAGGCGCGACCGAAGCGAAGTATGACGATAAATTGACAGCGAGGCCTGTGCGGGGAATGTCGGTGAGTACGAGAAGGATGCCAATTATGGAGTAGATGCAGCGCGGGATGGATAGCGACACACAAGCGCCAATGTTGGAAGGCTGGCAGTGGATCTTGAAGCTCTCGCCCGTGCGCGTATCGCGGAGAAGATATGCAGGCGAGATACTGTCGCCCGCCATTGCGCGCGCGTCCGGTTCCGCGGTAGCACTGCGATCGCGAGTGGCAGTGCTTGAACTCGACAACTGATCATGTCAAGCATTCGGCTATTTTTTGCTTTGTCATCCTTGGGACAACCCGTGGAAGCTGCGATGTGTGTGATTCATCGTGTCTCGGGTTTCAAGGTCTGATGAAGACGGTAGAATGTATCATATTACCCACAGTTCACGAGCAAGTTCCAAGGCACTGCTTTTGAGTTGACAGACGCAACAACCTGAAGGCGGGTGGTCTCCTGTGTGGAAGAAGGCAACAAGATCAGAGGCGGCGGGGCGTCGGCTTGCTTTTGGCTCGAGAAAGCTGGCTTCTCGCGGAGGCGACCGAGACGTAGTTCTTTCCCGAAGACGTACACTTGTATCAAGACGATCGGATCCGACAACATCGTGAGGTTGACAAGTCGCACCATCGACCACGTCTCCATTTGTCGAGATTCCACACGGAAGAGATGGTCATGGCGTATGCAGCCTTGGACACTTCGCCAATGCACGAGCGACAGAGGCCGGTTGCACACGCGGCACTGAATGTGAGGGCTTGGCGTCACTGGCAGCACGGTTTGCTCTAAAGCAAGCGCCGACAGTGCCTTTAGACCCTGTAGGGATGAGATACGATCTGGGGAAAATGCCGTCACGGCCGATGTGCGATCGCTGGTTTTGTTTAACCGAAGATTCCAGAACATGCTCAGCTTCGAGGGCGACCAGAGCTGGTCCGTGCTGAGCGGGACGTAGTACGATCGGCAGAAGATGTAGCGCGTGTGGCGACGTGTGAGACGCGACACGATAAGTTGGAGGATGTGGACAAACGAGCCGAGCAGCAGCATCGCTATGACACACGTCTTGACGTCGAGGCGGTATCCAAAGTCAGCGACGTTGCTGTACTGCGGCGGGAAGCGAAGACCATTGAATGGCACGTGGCGGGGAAACGCGACGAAGGCGATGATGTTGGTGTCTCGAAACTGCAGCGCTCGCAGGAACGAGAACACCGTGAGCCACGAGACAAAGCTGATAAAGATCCCACGGATGGCAAGCACGCCATTGTTGGGCATCCACGTATCTCCTCTCGACTTGGCGTGCGAGTTGGTGTAAAACACCATCACGAGCTTCCACACAAACGCCAGCAACCACACGTTGCGCATTTGCACGGTCGCGGAGCTGATGTACTCGACGAAGTGGAAGGTGAAGAGACCGTCGATTGCACTCCATATATTGTTGCTGATAAGGTGCGTCAGGCCCGAGTCAATCACGTGGGCGAACGAGTAGCAGCAGATCGGCAGCCACGAGCCATAGACGATTGTATGGCTGGGGATGCGACCCAGCGTGGCAAACGTCGCGAATAGCCGCCGCCGGAGAGGACGTCCTTGATACTTGGGCTCACTACTTCGTGCTAGATAGGCTCCGACGCAGAGACAACCAACGCGTACCCAGATGTAACCTTGAGCCAGGGCACGTAGTGTGGCCGAGACCATCTTCCAGTCATCTACGTCGGTTGTGAGCGTGGCCCCTTCGTAGCGATAGTCATCTACAAAGACTGTCTCACACTCTTCGGTGCCGTCGGATGAGAAGCGGCATTGGCGACCCCGGATCCACGTCGTGACCTCAATGTTTTCTGTGGTGTAGAACACGATCGGGAGGCTGCTGCGGACTGGCTCACTCGTGAGAATACTTCGAGTCGTGACCATCGTCAAGTCGAGGCTCAAATGCGGGTATTGACGTTGAAGCGCACGCAGGCGAAGCTCGATGTGTGTCGGGATCGACACTTGGTGTGGCTTGGATGTCGATTTCAACGGTAATGGGTGGTTGAATCGCCATTTGAACGACAGATCACACACGTACGCACGGCGGACGCGTCGATTTCGGGTTGAAGACGGTAGCGCACACAGTCTCCACGGCTGCCTCGTCGAGTTGAGTGCGTTCAACGAAAAGAAACGCACTGTATGCACGCGTGAGTCCTGCCGCCGCCACGCTGTCTTGATCAAAATGTGGTGCAGGCGATCGAGCCAGTTGTTTCGTGTCATGAACACAAAGGGCAACGTTGTCGCGGAGAAGTATTGCGTCTTCATCGCGGAGATCCAGCTGTCGATCATGTTGAACGTCGTCGCCAGTGGCAGGGTCGTCGATGGGCAAGCTTCGCGGTACAAGATGCAGTCTGGGTACGCTGCGACCTGGAGATGCTCGGCGACCGCACGCTGTGAGATGGACAGCGTGTCGAACTTGTAGGCCCACACATTCGCAGCTGCCATGGGCTTGCCCTTGCGCAGTCCTTGGTATTGCGAAGCAGACGACGACTTGTTGATGAAGATGGTCGGGTACGCGTACGGCCCATAGGAGGAGTACACGCCAGGAGCCACGCGAGGGTACAGGTTCTCCAGTGTCATTGACAGCCCCGTACGCGGGATGTCGGTCAGAACAAGCATGACGCCGATAATCGTGACCACGCATCGCCACACGGAGAGGCGGATACACCGCTCAATGTCGGACTGTGGGACTTGTATTCGATGCCGCTGACTGGTCACGAGATCCTGGACTTCATGTGCGCCTCCAAACCTGGGGTCCAATACTGCCGACGGGCCTCGGCGCACTGGCGCCACTCGCGTTGCAAACAGCTTCGTCATATCTGTCTGGCTCTGCGAGCGTGCGTCAGTGACGTTTCCTTGTCGACTCTTGAAATTATCGACCCCCTCTTGCCTTCAGCCCCAACATGCGGCTATTTGGAGACCCGAAGGTGACACTACGTGTGCACCATCTCAGAGACTCTTCGTCGGCTTCTGAAACGGATTATCGATCGACGACTGAGGACTCATCCACGACAGAAGACGCACTCACTCGTGTCGTATTACTTGCTTCTCTGTACACATAATCACTGGGCGTGGCTGCCGAACACCACGCGATCCACGAGCGCTGGGAATGCGTGCTCGTCTGGCTCTGGGTATGGCACGAGCGTTAGATCAGCGCCTCGCAGTGTTTCGAGCAGTCCGTCGCACGTAGTCTGCACGCAGTACTTCTGCGCGGCCATGGCCTCGGCCAGCTCGGTCTGGTGGTTATCCATTAGCAGCGTGTTGACCACCACGACCAGCTTCTTCTTGAGCGACAGCGCGTCCATGATGGAGCCGGCGCCCGCGTGGCTGATGACCACGTCGGCCTCGGCCACGTCCTGCTTGTACTGCGGGTTGTGGCGGTAGAACTCGACGCGAAGATCCGGAATCGACGGGAAGTGAGACCGTGGCTCGTGCTCGCCGTGGCCGATCTGCATGAGCACGCGCGTGACGCCGCGGCGCCGCAGCTCTTCCATGCACGCCTCCGTGTCCAGCGTGCGGATCAGCGCATCGAACTTGGTCGTGCCCACCGTCACGAACGCCTTCATCTTCGTGCTCAGCGTAGCTGTTCGTCTTGAGGAGGATTCACTTTGGAGACCATCTGCTGACGTCAACGTGGCAAAGGTATCCTCTGATTGGCTTAAATACTCCTATGACCAATTTTCAGCCAATGGATGGAGTTTATTCAGGTGGTTACGGGTTACATATGTCGCGTACCCCTCTTTGTGGCCTGTATGTGAGGAGCTCCAAGCACCAACGGCCATTACTGAGTCAGAGGCGACAGGAAGATGACGATGAAGCTGGCGACGCGCGCGACAGCGTGGCGCATGAACCGCCTGGCGGTGAGCAACGCACAGCAGCGCATGAGGTTCTCGCTGAAGCACCAAGTGGCCCAGTACGACCTCGTGGTGGTGGGTAGTGGTCCGTCGGCCACGCAGTGTGCCGTGGAGTCGGCTCGCCAGGGCAAGCGCGTGGCTGTGGTGGACAAGAAGGGCTCTGTGGGTGGCGTGTGTGTGCACACGGGCACGATCCCGTCCAAGACGTTCCGTGAGGCTGTGCTGCATCTGTCTGGATACCGCCACCATGGCTTCTACGGCAAGAGCTACTCGCAGAAGACGGTCACCATTGACGACATCCTGTACCGCGTCAAGCGCGTCGTGGACTCGGAGGTGGACGTGATCAAGGCCCAGCTCAAGGCTGCGCGCGTGGACTACATCCCGGGCCTCGCGCGCTTCGAGAACGAGCACGAGATCTCGATCGAGACTGATGAGGCCGGCAGCGATGAGCACGGCCCTGCAGTGTCACGGCTGCACGCCGACAAGTTCCTCATCGCGTGTGGCACGCGTCCGGCCCACAGCCCGCTCGTGCCCATCGACGGCAAGCGCATCTTCGACAGCGACCAGATCCTCAGCGGCGACATCCGCGAGCTGCCACGGTCCTTGATTGTGGTCGGCGCCGGCGTCATCGGCATGGAGTACGCGTCCATGCTCAACGTCGTGCCAGGCCACAGCGTGACCGTCATTGATGGCCGAGCTGATGTACGTTCAGGCTCGTGCGGTTCTGTCTATGAGGCGAATTATCGTGACTGATACCTGTATTTTGTGAACTGTGACTGTAGATTCTGTCGTTCTGCGACGACGAGATCGTGAGCATGCTCAAGCACGAGATGCGCGTCAAGGGCGCGCGTTTCCTGCTCGGCGAGACGATCGAGAAGGTGGAGAACACGGCCCACGGCGTCAAGGTGTACCTGACGAGTGGCAAGGTCACGTCAGCGGATGCGCTGTTGTACACTGTGGGTCGCCAGGCCGCGACGGACGGACTCAACCTGGAGGGCGTCGGTCTCTCGCGTAACAAGCGCGGCCTGCTGACCGTGAACGCGTCGTACCAGACGGACAAGTCCCATATTTATGCGGCAGGCGACTGCATCGGCGCGCCGTCGCTGGCATCCACGAGCATGGAGCAGGGCCGCCTCGCGGCGTGCCACATGTGGGGCGGCGACTGCACGCAGAACACAAGCCAGCTCGAGAACGGCAACTACCCGTACGGCATCTACACGATCCCAGAGATCTCGATGGTCGGCAAGACGGAGCAGCAGCTCACGAACGACAAGGTCAACTACGAGATCGGCATCGCCAAGTACTCGGAGCTGGCTAAGGGACAGATGGGCGGCGGCTCGGCTGGCGGCATGCTCAAGATCCTGTTCGACCCGGACTCGCTCAAGGTCCACGGCGTGCACGCCATCGGCGAGGGCGCCACCGAGATCATCCACATTGGACAGGTCGCCATCGCCATGGGCTGCTCGCTCACTTACTTCCGTGACGCCGTGTTCAACTACCCGACGCTCGCAGAGGCCTACCGCGTCGCCGCGCTCAACGGCCTCGGACGCCTCAGCCGAGACAAGCAGCTCGACGAATAGAAGAACAAGTCGCTGTCTCGTAGGAAGCCTGTTCTCTTCATATCCTAATACGAATACAGGCATCCTCATGGCTCAGCAGTGTACGAAGTGTGGCTGGTTGTTGTAAGCACGAAGAAATGCAGGCTTGTTCAAAGCTTCTCCCGACAAGCCAATCTATTTGGTGGTAGGCACTCGCTCACGACGTCTCGTGCTGAGCCGAGTCGCCGACACGGAGAAGCCTAGGACGACAGATTCGAAAAGAGGCAGTATTAATATCCACGCCCTGCGCCACGATGCATTGGCGGCCGTACGAGTATCACATCGGACACCTCTGGCTCATGCCCAACAACACCATCCACGGTACTTCTAAAGTACTCGAGATGGAGCGAAGATCGAGGCTCTTGACGTGTGGTCAAACAAACCCGACACGTTATCAATCGCGCCTCGGGCAATCGCAAGCTACCTGAACGTTACGTCGTACTCGCCCTGTATAACTTACCGGGAACCATGCAGCTCATCGAGGTTCGAACTTGCCACGGCTTTCACAATGCTGAATGGTCTGGTGCAGTCAATCCAAGTGGAGCTGTCCCGAGATCGGGCTTCCGAGGCACAGCCGTTCAGCTACGTGACATGGAGTAACTGGGTCGATCGTCGTCACCACCGCGTGTACCTTCCATTCAGTGGAAACACCGACACGCGCTCGCACGATCTCTATCACTTGTCGTCACGAACAACGCGGGCAAGAATGAACGGTCTTCGTCCCTGTGACCCCAGCAGCCATTCGCCACGTTTCGCAAGGGACGCGATGCCACTCTTCTGCAACGATCCGATCCCGTGGAAATGCTCCCATCCAGTCTACGCGACGAGTCAGCGTTTGGTCCCCCTTTGGGAGCACATTACAATCCGCTTTGACGACGTGCAACGACGCTATGTGAACCTTGAACTGGACTTGACCATATTCATCACGACCTTGAAGGAGAAGTCGACGAGCAACCAGCGCATTGTAACGAGTATCAACTTCGTGACGGACTCGCTCGAGATCACCACACTCATTCGGGGGAGGCAATGTATGGCACTCGGTGACTGTCGTACAGTTTTCATCGATGACTTTCACTACTGTAGGAGCGCGCCTCCATTGAAAGTGACGAAGACGAGTGGGTACTCTATCTGGGCATACTGCGTTGGGCCTCGCAGGCATATGGCTGGGTCCGAGTCGGCTTGTTGTGCTCTGGATGCTACGTCGCAACATCGAGAAACCCCAAATATCGACTCAAATCGGGGTGGTTCAGGCTTGTCCAAACTTGTTTGACAGTCTTGAAGATACCCGGAAACATCGTCACATATGGCAGCTGGATACCGCTTGTCTGGTACTCTCTCGCACACTACTGCGACGCGAGCCTCGTGCAGACGATTGGCGAGGTTTCGTGGACTTCACTGGGCGGATTCTACTCCTTGAACCCCCTCGAGTACGCGGTGGCTGCTTCGATCCAAATGCGCAACATTTGGATGCTCGCGCTCCTCTGGAAATGTATCTTCACCGTAGGCGACTCAGTATCCGCCACTCGATCCACTCCTCGCTCTCCTCAACACGATGGTATCCTCGCATTTCGAGGAGCATGGATCGCGCTGACGTCCTGGCTCACCACGTTCGGTTTGATGCGAGCTCTCCGCTTCCGAGACACAAATATTGTGCGAGTGTTGCCACTTCCTCGTCATATTTCCATGGCCACCGCCCACGTCGAACGGAATAACAGCGACTACGGTATCCAGTTCGACGTCAAGTGTTCCTTTGCGGCTTTCGTCGTCGTCTTCACCACTGGCTCCGTCTTCCAGAAGCTTGTATGGCTCGCCACTAGGCGCAAGAGCTGTATGTTCTCTAGTCGGTCTTTCTACGTGCCGTACAGCGTTGGCACCCCATGGTCGGCGTCGCGACTCGACACGTTCTGGCTCGTGCGATTCCGCACCAGAACCACAAGCTCACGAGTGTCTGTCAACCCCACACTCTCACTGATCGCGCCATCCAATTCCACGTTGCGGAAGCCATCCAACTGTCCAGTGTGCAGCTTCTAGCCGACCATGATCCACTGGCGCGCGACCCAAGGCTGCCTGTTCCACGACCAGATCCTCGACGTCCACCGTCGCACCAAGGCGCTATGGTACATTGAACATCGCCAACATGACGGAGCCACTCGCGCTCTTCCGCTTGTACGTGGTGGGGAGGACACTGTACGTGTATCGCGTCGTGGGTGGCGACGAGGCGCCGTATTCGATCTTGCTGCCCATGCGAATGGAGCACGAGCACGAGCGCCGTGATGACACAAGCACCACAACAGGATGGGCAGCCACGCGGTTGAAATCGCCTGAAAATGACGACAGCGTCACGTACGAACGGCTGCAGGCAGTGGATTTCACGCGACGTTCCATGGCATGTTCTCGTCAATTGCGGGTGAATGGCGCAGGCCATAGCGACACCCACGTGCAGTTTCACGCACCCCACGCATAGTCATATGATAGAGCAGTGTTTCTTACACGCGTGGTAGTAGTCTAGACGCCGTATGTGGCGATATCATACAGGCTTCATACAGGACGCCGCCCGCCCGTTTCCACTGGCATGTTCATTTCCCATTGGGAATCCCGATAAAAAAAAATACGTTGAGTATATTACGGTGTTTTTCCTCTGTTTGGAAAAGATTACCGTAAATGCTGAACATCGTGTCCTTTCGCGCATTGCCGGATCTTTTCGACAAACATGATGAGCTCACATCGTGGTTGTGGATGCCACCACGGCGACAGTGACGGCTCTGCCCCTGAGTTGTTTCTGTCGCCGCCATACAGTCAGCGTATGAGTTGCAGTGCTAGTTCTGGCAGTGGGAGGAGCTCACGGGCGGAGCTGAGGGAGGAAAACCTGTGGCTCGTGCAGCAGCTCGCGATCGCTGACGCTCAGACGCGGCATTTGCAGGAAAACGTGAGGCAGTTGAGACGATCTATCAAGACAATGAACGTCCAGCATGCGAGTGAGAAGGCCCAGTGGCAGAAGGAGATGGAGATGCGCCAGTGTAAGTGGACGGACGAGTACGACCGCCACATGCAGTCGCTGCTCCAGATCATCGCCCACCACGAGGCGAATCAAGTGGAGATGCAACGAGAGATTGAGAAATTACGGCAGGTCCAAGATGATGTGTTGAGGATTGGTTTGGTGAAGGAGCAGGCGACGCAGACGGATGACAAGGAGCAGCATGCGGCCGATGAATGCAGTCGAGACTGCCAGTGTACGATTGCGAGCCCGTCAGACGACGTCGTCAACGATCCGGCCAGTGACTTCGTGTGCACAGAGCAGCATGGAGGCGAAGAGCGTCCTAACGAGGAAGAGCCTCCGCCAATCCACGAGCAATACGTCGCATTGACCATGCAGGTGCAGTGGATCTTGAGGAGGGCAAGTTTGTTGATGGTGTGATGCTGATTTCGCGTCCAATGCGTTGCCAGAAACTGCTCGAAAGACTGCGGGTGTCGAACAACAGCACTGCTCCAGGAGCAGTGCCGATCATTGTACCTTCACTAGCCTCCATAGACCCCATGGGGTCGTCGCTCCCTGTATCGTTCCGCGACTCCATCCACATGCGTCTCAACTCCACCAAGTTATCACAGCCCCAGTTGACA
Source organism: Pythium sukuiense (assembly GCA_023334995.1). Taxonomy (NCBI): domain Eukaryota; phylum Oomycota; class Peronosporomycetes; order Pythiales; family Pythiaceae; genus Pythium; species Pythium sukuiense. The sequence continues at coordinate 18,753 of JAADVL010000315.1, forward strand.
ACTGTGAACTCTACTGTATCACCAAGAGATGTATCACCGCTGCGACTTGCGCTGTCGCCAGTCCATGAAGAAAACTCCCATCCTAGTAGACGGTCCCAGCCAGCAGCTTGACGTAGTGTATGTATTTATTCACTGCTCTTGGAGTCGTTGCCATAGTCGTCACGCTGCGTTTTCCACGTCTCGATGTTGTTGATCTCAATTTGCAGGAACATTTCTTCCTTACCGCCGCTTCGTGTGGCCTTGGGGATCGCGTACGTCCTTCGTGCGTCGTGGTTCCGCTCCACGGAGCACTGGTTTTCAATCGTGGCCATGATATTGGCTCGCTCGGCGACCCACCGTTGCTCGGATTTGGCCAAAATCTCGGCGTACGTGTTGCCCATCATCGCGATCAGTAGATTCACGAGCAGGATCATGACCAGGATGATGTAGCCAAGCATGAGCACCTGTGTGAGGCCGTTCATGCGGCCGCTCGTGTAGTTGTCGTCGTAGTTGATTTCTCCCGTGAAGCCAGCGATCACGAGCATGCGCACACGATGGAACAAGGTCTTGATACCGACACGGCCGTCTGCAACGAGATATAAAGCCTGGGAGAAGCCAGCCATGACTGAGGAGTACACGAACACGAACCGCACGATGTCGTTCTGGATCATATTCAGGATCATGATCACGAATGGCCCCGTGGTGCGGAAGCCGAGCAGGAAAAAGAACTGGTAGAACCACGTGAACACGATCGCAACGGCGGTGAACGCGTCGTTGAGTTCTTGCGAGTCGAAGAGTCTTGCAACACCAGCGCAGAACATGAAGATGCTGGCCAGCATTGTACAAATATTGTCCAGCCGGCCAGCGCCTGCCTCAGTGATGTACGAGCGGAAGTTGAACAGTAGCTGGTGGCTTTCGTTCATGAACTTCACAACCGCGAAAGTATAGCAGACCGACTCGCACACGACGAGGACCACACGCTGCCACATTGGTGTTTTCGCATCGCGATACGCCGCCGTTTGGAACAGCGTTGAGACGTTGAACGTGAGCAAAAACAACACGTAGCAGAACAGCCTCGACATGAACCGCCGCTTGCCAACGTACTTCCACTTCTTGGTGAGAAGCTGCTTCACTTCGATGAGCTTGAGCATCTCCAGTCGGTTCTCGAGCACTTGAGGAAAGGCCACTTTTGAGATCGTACTGGAGAGCGGCTCCAGCGAGCACAGGCATTGGATTGCTGTCTTATATCCCTGTTGGCCTTTCGGTGCCAATGGATAAGGGAGTGCCGACATGATTGTGTGGAGCACCTGGAGACGTCCGAGATGTTTGGGAGGCATGGGGACGGGCTCTTCCAGGTCAAGAAGAGGGATGTTGAATGCTGTGATCGGACCGTAACTCCACGAGACAGACGAGAGCTGCTGGATAATGTGCTGGAACATAGTCGCGTTTCCTAGCGCTGCCGCCAGGGACAGAGGCGATAAATCGTCACGGTTCCGCTGCATGAGGAATGCCATCATCTTGTCGTGCGTATCTTCATCTACTCGTCGGAGAAAGTCGACCAGAGTCTCGCGCTTCAGCTTGGAGGATGGTGAGCGCGAGAACGACGCGACACGAGCACGACGCTGCTGATCTTCACGTGTGCCTGGGTCCTCTGATACGGCCTCCAGATCAATAATGGCATCGTTCACGGGCATGTTCATGTCATCAGCAATCTCAGCATCGATATCTGCGACTGAGAAACCGGGGTTTTCTAGAACGAGCATCGCAAACTGGATCGCGAAGTCGAACACGTTGGGCAGTTCATGGAGGATAGCGAGGTGCAGCGCGTTGTTGGCAAACGAATCGGTCATGAAGATGGAGGTGGATATGAAATCCTCTTCAGTAAAATCATCTCCATCGTCGAATCCAGCAGCAGTAGCGAGTGCAGACACCGCTACAGGGATGATCTTCTGCACATTCTTGGCGAAAGCTCGTGGATCGAGCTGCTGGAACAATGCGAGCTGCTGGTTCTTGAGCTGCCGTATCGCCATCGTTCTTTGGCGGAGATTCTTCGGGATCTTTCGTAGCTTCTCGGCTGCCTCCAGGATATCGAGGGCGACGTCGATCTGGTTGGATGCGAGCGCGAATAACAACGGAGTGCCGCCAAAGTAACAAGTCTTGCCAGGGCGGAAGAACTTCCCAACTGTCTCCGCGTTGAGAAGCTCGGGGACTTCGGTTACAAGCCACTTGGCTAGCCGTGGAACTCGTTGAACGATCGCAATGTGAAGGATGTTCTCACCTTCGTATGGTGATAGCTGCTTGGACGTCTCCAGCGTCGAGTATGTCAGCGTCGCCAAGTCCTTGCGCTTGAGTACAAGCAGCTTGCCCAGGTCGTGGTGGCCAAACAGAAATGCCACATGCAGCGGTGACGCACCGACGGAGTCGCGAAGCAACAGACACTTGCCTCCGTCAGCTTCTATCAAGGATAGTGCGAGTGCAGGGTCGTTTTCCTTGACTGCACGGAAGATGCCGGCTTCATGATGTAGCACTTGCTGGGCCACGACATCCACTCGCGACCGCAGACCCAAGGCATCGAACAACCGCGAGCCGAGGCGCTTGCTTGTTTTGATTCGCACAGGCCTACGCCCCATGGCCACCGTGCAGTACTTGGGAGTCTACGCTCGTCGAGGGGGTGAAGCACTTCCTGACTCAGCGGACACAACGAACGAGGATCAGGCTGGAGATCTTGAAGAGTCCCTGGTGATGAATCTGAAGCGGCGCAAGATCTATTACCAGCGAGGGGGAAATTACAGGAACAGCGCGACGTCTGGACCACGGCCAAAGAGCTGGCTCCATGAGGGAGGGAATATGAACGGCGGTGGTGGTGGCAGCGAAGAGCCGACAGAAGCTGGCGGCGCAGGAAGTTTGATATCAAGATACTGCACCAAGTGAGACGCCATGGCGACCGCGTCCGGCACGTTGTCACCTTCAGCGCACGACAGCAAAAAGCCCACGAAGCTCATCGACGACGAAACCGTGCAGCTATCATAGAGCAGAGGCGAGATGCCGATGCCACGGAAGTCTTCCCACAGACTCATATCAGCTTCCGACGTAAGCTGCACGTGAGTCGCTTCGAGGAACGCAACGTTCGAGAGCTTGGTCGCTTCTGGGGCGAAGGCAACCGTGTGCAGAGGACGCCTACAACAGTATCAACATGGATGAGTGGGGAAGCCGCATCATGGTCGTACGTGATCAGAGCGTACGCACCGAAGCATGTTGGGGTCGTGGCGCAGCATATCGTCGGCGCCAGCGACGACGACGAGCGACGCGAAGCCACTGGCAGCCGCCCAATCGACGATCTCACGCGAGAAGGCACGCGCCTTGCCCTTTGTGACGTCAGTACGCTGCTGGATGATCGTTACGCGACGCGATGGAATTCGGAAGACTGCAAGGGGTTAAACAGAGACAGACAGTGAGTCACCAGATATTCGCATGGGGTTACGATTGGAGGCACATGAGCGTACCCTCCAGGTTCAGGCAGAGTGCATTGCGGTCTTGCGAGCTGTAGGCAGTGGCGCCGGCCATGGGCGGCACGTTCGTGGAGAAGAGGTGGCCGATCTTCTGGAGCTTGGCGTCCTATACCAGCCAACCACACACGTAAGAAGGCGGCTCGACTGTTGCAAATGGAGAGAGAGCCACGTACGCATTCGTCTCCACGCTGGAGCAGCGTATTGATCACGAGATCGACGGTGAGCTGGCCGAGATTGGCGTACGACACGGCCGGCTACATTGGAAACAACCGCACGTGGAGAGCGTTAGAGAGGGCCATTTAGCTTGTGGATTGTAGGGATACGTTGCAAACGACAGGTAGTACGCACTACAATCAGTGTGTCGCCGTTAAAGAGCTTCTGGCTCGCAGCAGCGTCGGCGCTTTCGCTTGCATCCACAGGGAAGAACTCCATTTTGGTCGTCTTTCTCTGTTTTTGATGGAGTTTTCCACAAGCAGATCCATCATAATCCCGTTTCAACCGAAGTTATACCGGTATCTTCACCCACTAGCCAGCATGTTGCTCGAATGTAACTGGGATGTACTGTATCCTCGTTATAAACTCCGAAAACGTTTCTGCAACCCGTCATCAGACTCCGCACACTTGTTTTCACTATGATCAAATCTGTTGCAAGTCGCTGAATACATAAATCCGCCTGTGTTTCTGGTGGTGCGGTTCTTTGCGACTATTGGCTGGAACGATCGGGCCGCGTGAGCTCCTCAGACGCACGGCCATCGTCCCCCCAGTCAGACTCTCGCCGCAACCTGCCCCACCAAGATGTTGTACCAGCTCACGCAGAAGCTCCCTAAGTCCCAGGCCATCGGCGTCACCATCACGGGTGTGTTCGCGCTCTCGTACGTCATGTTCGCCGGGCTCCGTTACTCCGGTTCGTACATGCAAATCTGACCAAAATCGATCGAGATATGGCCATATGAAACTGACTATATCGTATGATAATGCAGGCCCGGACAACGGCGGCGCCGCCCCTGGCGAGCCAAAGACCACGTCCAAGGAGTGGGCAGCGGCCTCAGTCGAGTACGGCAAGGTCCAGAAGGCCAACCCGATCCGTCACTTCCGTGGTTAAACAGTGCGAAACATGAATGTGCGAAGCGCCGGCGCGTGGGCGTCTCCTCGGCGGCCGCGCGCCGTCGCTTTGCCGCTTTATTTCCCTTAGTCATGTTGCGTATGCCCCTTCGATCAATTATATGTGCTTATGGTGGCTCATGGTAGTGGATTTGGACGGGGACGCGATTGAAGTCGGTGTCTGGGGACGCCGATACGAGTAACTGAAGACAACTCCAACAAGGAGGTGGATGTACGGCGGAAGTGCATTGCGTGCGAAAAGGATTACGTATGCCATCCAACTTGAGCTCTCCTGCGTCTTGAAACGGCTCCATCGAGCCCCCTCTCCAGCCTCAGCGCGAGTGGGTCTCCAAAATTCCACGCCACTGAAGGGCAATTGCTCTATTCACTCTCTCCTCTCAGCCTAGAACGCAATACCTTCACACTGAAACGTTCAAGCTCTCTGCTGTCGAGCAGATCACAAAGACAAAGTGATCCGCCTCACCAAGCAACAGCTTATGAACGCCACCTCTGCCCCACAGTACTGTTCAGCAGTCAACCTGACATTCTCATCCAGCTGCCGTCGCCAAGCAATCAAAACCAGCCTCCACACCTGTGTGCGTCATGCGTGGAGTCATCCAGCTGACTCAGTACGGCAGAGAGCCACACCGCCTCGCTTCCATTGGATGCGTGTCCGAGCACATCTTGAGCTCCTCCACATCAGCAGCTCATTCCTCGTTCTGCGAGCTCTTGGATATCTCCCAAGCCAAACCCCCACGCTACTCCCACATCATGGTCAGCTTCGCGACACTACTGGGTGTCGTGGCTGTGGCCTTGAGCCCACTCACGAGCCATGCCGGTCTGAGTGTTCCTGCAAGCACTGCTGCTGACTACGCGACTAGTGCTCGTGTCGCTGCCATTGCCGAGACAGCGTCACAGATCGCCAACGGCCCACGGACATGCAGTATCGCAGGCGTGCAATACCCGTTCTACTACGGCCCGCAGGCCACTCCAGGCTCCCTCACCTCCAAGATCCAGCTCCAAGAAGTGCAGAAGCTGATGAGCTTCCGCACCGCGTATCCAAGCTACGTGGCAACTCTCGCAGCAAGCAACATGGCAAGTCTCACTTCAATGGACGCAATCGCGGACTTGTACAACCAAGCCAGTATTACGATGGAGAAACCCATGTCCATGGACAACAGCGACGAGACCTTCGGTCAGCAGCGACTCACCATCAAGAGCTTCGCGCTGCGCGAGGCCACAGCTAAGGACCTGGACGGCAAGCCACTGTCGTTGTGGGATCTGCAGATCTCCCAGTTATGTGGACTCGGAGCCACGTCACTCTCGCTTCGGCTGACGCACGCTCTGTTCGTGGAGAACTTCAGCACCATCGCGCAGTTCAATGACCCGGCCCGTCCAGACAAGTATGTGCCCAACGTTGTGGGCTTCTTCTGTCTCAACTGGATGACGCAGAAGCTCGTGCCAATAGAGATCCGCCTGCTCGACACGAAGCTCACGTACACGCCCTTCGACTCGGCGGATGACTGGACACTTGCCAAGATGGCGTTGGAGACGGCCAGTGTGAGCTACCACCAAATGCAGCACATGGCTGAGACTCATGCCGTGACGATCCCTGTGCGAGTCGAGATGCTCCGCACCATGAGCGTGGATCATCCCGTGCGAACTCTGCTCCTGCGTCACGTGTACGCCGACTTCGGACTCGAGCTGCAGGTCTTCGTGTTGCTTCTAAACACCTCGACGGGCCTCGACAAGACTTTTGGATGGGGAGCCTCCGGCTCAACTCGGTTCCTCGCGGCTGCCACGCAGAAGGGTATCTCCGTCAAGCAGAACGCCTTTTATGCGGACTTTCGAGGGCGCGGGCTTGACAACATCAAGAACCACAAGTACGTGGCGTACGGCGCGCAGTACTGGTCGGCTATCAACAGCTTCGTCGGCAAGTACATCAACGCCTACTACGCGGCAGACCGTGACGTCGTGGCAGACGCAGAACTCCAGAACTGGGCCAAGGCCAGTGCCATTATCCCGCACGTGCGAGACTTCCCCACCTTCTTCCAGTCCAAGGGCCAAGTGCGAGAGCTGCTCACTCACTTGATCTTTGAGAGCACCGTTAAGCATCACGCCATGAACGGTGCGGCGACTTGGCACGGCATGACTGTGCCTTACAGCCCCGCAGCACTATGGAAGCCGCTGCCGACGGCCAAGCTCCAGCGAGGTCAGGCCCACAACCTTGTGGACTTCACCGTGCCCAAGGCAGTGATCCCCTCGGCTCTCGTTCTCGGCTCGCTATTTCTTCGCCGTGTCCCGACGACTGAAAGTATGTTCGGGGCTTACAAGACCGAGCCGTTTGCCTCCGAGCCTACCCTGCAGACAGCGATCAGTGCCTTCGACTCAGCACTGCAAGTGATCGAGAACACCATCGCAAGCCACGAGGCCGGCGAGAAGTGGCCGTACCTGATGTTGCGTCCGTCACGCTTGCCCCACTACACGTGGGTGTAGCGACTCCGTTGTATGATGGTCTAGCGTTCAAAAGCCCAACCTATATCAACACAACATCCTATTTACATATCGCATCGTCTTGAAAAATCTCCTGGTCCTCCCACTCGCTAGTTCAGGAGATGGTCGACACGGCCTTTCTTGCGCGAAGGCTGCACAACTTCCTCTTCCGAGTACTCGTCCTCGTAGTCATCATACGCAGACGCATCTGCTACTTCGTCATAGTCGGCATTGTCGCCGTCATCGAATTCTTCGTCGTAATCTTCTTCGACGGACTCGTCCTGGTTCGGAGCTGGCTCTGCGCTCGTGGCCGTACTGGTATCCGTATCCGTCGTCTTGGTCGACTTGGCTCGCTTCAGCAGGCGCGGCTTGCTGAACTTGTGGCGCGTCATGAACGACGCCAACCAGCCCTTGGAGAACTTTGGGATGTCCTCCTGCGGAATGGATAGCTCATGAGCCATCACCTGAGCCCTCGCGACGATGTCCTTGCCCGTGACCTTGGTACTCCGCTCCTTCCGCTTGCTCACCCAGTGCGCGAGCAGTGTGTCCAGCTCTGGTAGCACTGGCGCGCGGTGGTGGCGCATGGTCTTGGCGTCCTTGGCGGACACGCTTTCCCACTCGGCGGCCCTCTCCAGAATATTCCGCACCGTGTGGTTGCTGATATACTTACGCAGGTGGAACTTCTCCGTGGCCCACGCCGACAACTGCGTGCGGTTGAGCGTCGGGTTCTTGGCCGCATGGTCACACAGCTCCTTGCGTTGCTTGTATGTGAGCACGATACGCGCCGGGATCGGATCGCTCAGACTCGGTCTCTTCCTCGACGACGGCGCACTGCTGCTACTGCCCTTACCGTTGATCTTGTACCGCTCTTCAAAACCCGCGAGCCATCCCTTGGAGAACTTGGGCTTCTTGCTCACATCGCCGCCTCCATTCAGACCCACCGAGGCCGCGAACTCCTCGGCCTTGGCCTGGATGTCGCGGCCCTTGATACGCTGACCGGACGGCTGCTCGGCCACCCACTTGAGCAGCATGGCTTCCACCTCTGGTGCCTGCACGGTGCCCTTACGACGCATGGTGTCGTCGCCTGCGGCCTCTTCCAGACCCGCCTTCCATTTGGCTTCGTCCTGGCAGATCTTGCGGATCGACGCGATGCTCGGCTCCTTCGGCAGACGGAACTCCCGCTGCGCCCAGTCTGCCACGTCGATGTGACGTAGCGAGGGGTTCGCGCGCGCGAAGTCGCACACCTGCAGCCGCTGCTTGTACGTGAGCGTCGTGCGCTTGGGCAGCGACGTGTACCCGCGCGCCATTAGGAGGAGACCCTCAATCAATCGGGACAGGCGGGAACTGGAATGTGGAGTTCGGGGTACACTCGACGGATGATTCAGTAACCCGGTTACACTGAGGCTGAAACTAATTTATTAGGCTGACCCTAAGGTTCTTTGGTCTGCTTCCGAGTGTGTAACCCGGTTACGCAGGGTGGTTGCTGGAGGGGAAAATCCATCGACAGAGCCGAGGAAGCAACATGGGCAAGTCGAGTGGTGCGGCGGCGGCGGCAAAAGCGACGCAGGGAGCGCATTCCACGCTGAAAGAAGTGGTTGATCAGATAGCCACTGTCAAGAACGAAGCAGAGGTATGTTAATTGTTGTCTAGAACCCTATACAAGCTGCCAAAACTGATGATGAAATTGTGCCAGACGCTGAATGCGATCGCCGATTTGTACGCGCGATTCCTGAGCCATAAAGACGCCAAGTGCGTCATGGAGACGCTCGCAGCACTTGAGGACGCGCATGCCTTTGATGAGCATGTCTGGCGCGTCCGTGGGCTCGCGCTCGCGACTGGAAACGCCCACCAACACCGGTGGCTTTTCACAGTCGTACTACTCGTATCCTACCGCCTCCGACGCGCGGATTCCACGGCCAACACGTGGTATTTCATCCAAGAGGACGTCTCATCATGGCGTGCGTTTGTCCATGCGCTTGTGGACGGATTTCAGGTGCGTAACGCGTGGTCTGTGCGTGAAAAGGCGGCGCTCGCGCATTTTCTGGGCCTGTGCTTCGCGAGTCTGGACGTGGACGCCGTTGCCAGTGAGGTGCTCAAGCTCGTCTCGCTGCCCATGTGGGCGGCAGCGCTGTCACCCTCGCAGCGTGCGTTGGAACTGGCACAGCAGCCCAAATTGGCGCGTCTGTGGAAGAAATTGATGCCCGTGGAGGACGAAAACCACGGATCCGAAGAGCCAGCGAAGAAGAAGCCACGCAAGGCGCCAGCGGCCAAGGAAAAGAGCAGTGCTGCAGCATCACAGGCCGTTTCTCATCGTGAGAAGGCCTTCGTCGTCGATTTGTTGGCGGATTTCGAGGCGATCCTGGCGACGTCAGCAACGAACCTGAAGAAAATGAGTGACAACGACGCCGACGAGACGCTGCGGTATGTGGCGCTGACGCTAGAGCTGCTGACGGATCTGCTCAGCCAATTGCCGACGCGGCGGTTCCTGGAGGTCGTGGTGCGCCGCAAGCACGTACTCACGCGACTGCGACAGAGTTCATTGATCCAGTGGCTCGAGGAACGGCGCTCATCGATGGAGACGGCCGCCCTAGCGAAGCAGGTCAAGTCGCTCGAGAAGCTGTTGCGCTTTCCCATCGATACGCACAGCGGCAAGTCGCTGGTGACACTGCAAGAGCGGAAAGAAGCGACAACGCGCAAGATCCAGACACTCCAGCTTGTTGCGTTCGAAGCAAAGTACCGTGACACGCAAGTTGAGACGCTCGCGATCGTGCCAGTGTCTTCAATTGTGAATCGGGCGAGTTTCAAGGAAGTGCTTGGGGGAATCGTTGACCATGGTGACCGTGAACTGCTGGAAGCGCTGGGCGTGACGCTGGGGGTGTTTGCTAATGACGATGAGGCCCAAGCAATGGACGTGGAGACGCTTGTCGAGTGTTTCGTGGACGAGTACGCCATTCTGCCAGCTGATACAAGTGTGAAGCATGTCGAGCTGCCTACGGAGCTGGACATTTGGAGCGACGCAGTCGTTGAGAACGCGACAAGCGAGAGCTCGCCAGTCTACGGAGCCGGCCAATCCGGGTTGTTCCCGATTGTGGCGGTGCCCAAACTTGGCCTTCAGTACCTCAACTTGGCTGATTTCCTCGAGCGTAATGCCGAATTGAGTTGCATCGAAGCCGCCCATGGCATTCGCAAGGACCTGGAGGCGGCTATTCGACCGCTGAATGCCGTTCGCTCACTCGCGCGGAACGGCGAGACTGTGTTCCGAGGTTTCTCGCAACATGCAGTGCCGCTGCTCACGGCGTTCAGCATCACGAAGGTGGACAAGCCATCGATCGGTGAAACTGTGCCTGCGACTGTCGCTGGCCAATTCGACATTGAGCTCGACACGCGCCACGATATCGCTGCTTTTGATCGCTATCAGCAAGGGGAGGTTGTGTACCTGGTGACGATTCGTCCATCTCGAGATGAAGCGGCTGAAGCCATGGGATTCATCGGCGACGGCGCGGACGCATTCGACCAGGAAGGCAGTGGACACTTTGCGGAAAACTACGGCGTTCTGTATGTGCGTTGTGCGCAGCTTGTGGAAGTCCAAGACGAGTCTGAAAATGTCGTGAAGGCCGACGACGATCAGGAGAAGGATTCTGCGCGAGGCAAGGGGCGCAAGCGCTCGTTCCAAGTCCAGATCGATGGTGCCCAGTACAAAAATGACCTCGACAATGACCTGCTGGGTGCATACGAGTATGTGAACCTTCTGGTGCGTCGTGATCCGAGAACCAACAACTTCAAGGCTATTCTCGATGCGATCTCTGCAAGGCAGAGCACCCGCGAGGGAAGCACGCTGCCAGCGTGGCTTCACGACTTGTACCTGGGATATGGCGATCCCCACGCTGGGGGCTTCGAAGCGATTGCGAAGAGCAAGTTGCAGGCGAAGGTTGCAATTCCTGTCGCGCATGGGGTTTTCGCTGACGCTGCGAAGGCGCTTGAAAGCTTTGATGGTGCACGTCTCGTGGATACCGAGGACAAACCATTGTCGGCCAAGGATGCCGCGGGGCCGTACTCTTTCGAGTGTGACGTAGCTGCGAAGACTTGCACCATCAAGGCCCAGCACAAGGCGAGTGAGGCTAAATCGTCGTCTTCAATCTCGCTCACAACCCAGCAGGCACAGGTTGTCGTGCGTGGCTCTGCTGAGGGACTCACTGTTGCCACAGGTGCGTCGGGCTCGGGAAAGTCGCACGCACTCGCGCATCTGCTGCAGAATCTGTACCAACACTCGAAGGCGAACGAGAAGATTCTCGTTGTTGCACGATCGACCGTGGTACTGGACCAGCTTTTGGAGAAGCTGAAGGCGCTGCCATACGTGGACGAAGCTAACATTGTACGCCTCGGAGGCAGTCGTGCACCAACGGATGGCTGCGATTTCAGCAGCCAAGGCCGTGTCGATCTGCTGCTGCAGCGCCGAATCGAGATGCTGCAGGAAGTGGATGCGATCGCGAAGTGGATGGAGCGTGCGGATGCCACGAAGTATGCGGGGCTGAGCAGCTCGGCTTCCTACTCATGCGAGAACTCTCTGTTCTTTTACCGACTCTACATGAAGGCGCTGTTCGACCAAGCTACGCAGGCGACTGCCGTGGCCGACGATGTCTATCTCCTTGGATACTATACGGAGCGCATGGGTTCGGAAGCCAAGACAGTCAGTGAACTACACACGTTTACGGCACGTCTGGAAGGCGTGTTTGGCGAACTGCATCGTCTCCAGGCGTTCGAGTTGCTGCAGATGCCAGCGCAGCGACGCGACGTGTACCTGATGCAGCACGCGCGCGTGATCGCGATGACGAGCACCCACGCCGCCCGCCAGTTCCAGAAGCTAAGTGGGCTCAAGCTACAGTGGACGAGCGTGGTCGTGGAGGACGCTGGTCAGCTGAGTGAGATCGACACGTTCATCCCTCTTGCTCTGGCATGCTCTTCCAAACTCGGTCTGAAGCGGTTGGTGGTCGTTGGTGACGAGACAGCGTCGCCTCAGGTGGAGACGCCAGCCCTCAAGAGCTACGCGCACTTGGATTCAAGCCTCTTCAGCCGCCTGCTTCGTCTCGGCGTGCCTCGCATTGCTCTTGAGTCCCTTTCAACGACGGCAGCCGCCGCTTTGAAGCCAGAGACACCAAAAAAGCCAGTGAAGCCTGCAGCGCCACCAGCCAAGGCACCAAAGGCCAAGGCCACACCATCCAAGAATGCCAAGAAGTAAACAGGAAAGAGTCGATACAAACGCAGCATCATGAGGTGAAATTTCTTGTTGTCTACATGTGTACAATCTGTTCAGGCCAGCGCGTACATCCGCACGGGGTACAGCTCCTCGGGGAAGTTCTTCTGGGTCTGCTCGGCGACGACGTCGAGTCCTGCCTGGCGGAAGATGCTCTTGAAGTACACGTCCGAGCGCGTCATGCTGCTGTCCTGGCGGTCGATCTCGTACGGCGAGCCGGCCAGCAGCACGTTCTCTTTGATGCCGATCCAGCCGTGGGACGCGAGTCCCTGCTTGCAGCTCTTGAGGAAGTTGACAAAGTCGAGGTCTGTGAGGTGGCTTGAGACCCACTGCACCCAGATGAGATCGTACGCGCGCGGCTGCGGGTCGAACTCCTGCAGTCCCATGCAGTACAAGTGGCGCACTCGCTTGGCATGCTTGTCATGAGCGACGTAGGCCGGCACGCCACGCAGCAGCCGCTCGCTCTGCTCCACGAGGTCCACTTTGTGAAACAGCGGCAGCAGCAGGTTCTTGGTGACGCGGCCGATGCCGGCGCCGCAGTCCACAACCAGCTCGCGCTTCCACTGCGGACGCTTGAGCGCGAGCTTGAAGATGAACTCGCGCGAGTCGGCCACGTCGGCCGGCGAGATGTGCGCGAAGCCGCCCAGCACGCCGTTGTCGTCCAGCGAGCACTTGGCCTCGTCCTGCCAGTACTCGTTCGCGCTCGCGTACCACGCAGGAGCCTTGTCATCCGCCTCCGAGGCCTCCACTTCAGCAGTGGCGTCCACGTCCTTGAGCTCACGCTGCCACATTTCAAACACCGACGGATACTCGCCGCTGTCGTCCAGCTCGTCCGCATCGTCGAGATCGCCCTGCACGATCTCTGACACGCGCTTCAACGCCGCCCAATCGACACGAGGCGTGCGCTTCGTCGGCATGATTAGTTGCACGGTATCGTCCGCCAGCGGCTCCGTGGTCGGCGCCGGCGCGGCTGAAGAGGACGCCATTGTCGTCGTGGGATCTTCGTTGGATGGAAGGAACTGAGAGTTCATCGGAGTAGACCAAGCTAAGCTAACATTGAGTAACAATGTTAGTAGGACAAGGCCAGACTGAGCCAAGCCAATACCGAATTAGTACGCGGGGAGTCGCGATGCAGCCAACAGTTTCGCAGTGCCACGTCCACTCATCGAGTCGTGATATCGGTCGATGAGAATTGCTATCAAATAACTTGGGCGTGACACCCAAACTCACGGCGACTAGAAGTTGAAGCGTCACTTGTGCCTTGTATTTGGCGTATTTGCTGTCGGAAATGTGCTTCTGACAGCCACGACACCGCCAGGTAATTCTTCATGCCACTGACGGACGTAACGTTGAACTCCGAGCCGAAGAATTCTTCCAGGATCTCGCGGTGGTAGGCAGCCGCCAATGGAGTCGAGAGCACCTCGTATTCTTCGCTCTTGAACTCCTTGTGCAGTTTTTTCTTGAGTATCCGCTCCACAACCTCCACCTCCAGAGGCTCGCGCATGTTGTGCTTCAACACTAATATCGCGTCGCTCCAGCAGCGCTCCAACGAAAGCAGGCGTGGCATCCTAGATCGAAGCGTAACCGCGCAGATAGTACCCTGTACTGGAATCAAGGCACAAGAGAACGGAGTAAACACAGGTTTCTCAAGGTGGCACGCGCGTAGCGGGTAGAGTCTAAAACAGATCACCGCCAGATCGGATCGTGCGATAAGGTCATGAGACCTACGCACGATCCCAGCATGAAAAATTCAATGACCTAAATACAGAATGGCACAACTCGGTCATTTATTCTTGCACTTCAACCACACTTGTCAACTTTAAGATGAATGCACAGCCGTCGCCTAAAGCGATCGCGCGATGGAAGCGACTGCTTCAGGTACCAGACACCACCACCAACGAGCTCTATGATTAAGATCAGGGCATAAAGCAACACATCCTCCGAGCCTTCGGCTTCCATGACGAGTACCTCTCTTACGCCGCAACAACAGCGAGTAGATCAGGAAAGCGGCTCAAGAGTGCGGG
>JAADVL010000316.1:0-33069 GCA_023334995.1 Pythium sukuiense
CGTCACAAACTGTCGGGAAGAAGTAGTCATTCAAGTGGCGCGTCGCCACGGGGTAGCCGGTCGAGTGCGGCTTGTCGCGCACACACGTGTACACCACGCGCATGTGCGCGTCGGAGCCTTGCGTGTCCTTGGTGCGCATCGCGAGCTCCAGCAACAGTCGGCTCTTGCCGAAGCCAGAGCTCTGCACGACCGTGGTGTACGGAAAGCGATAGATGGTCTTGCCGCGATAGTTAGCCCAACACTCGTCTACGAAGGCCTGGAGCTTCGTGGGCGCGAGGTCGCCACGGTACGGTCTTGTGAATTCGCGCTTGAGCACCTCTGCGCTTGTGTTATCGTCAGCAGAGACATCCCCGTGCTTCGCGCGAGACACGACTGACGCCATCACGTCTTCAAACATGGTGAAGTCGTGAACGGCCATACTCCAATTGGCGAAGGCTTTCTCAACGGCGCGGTTAAATGCCGGCTTGTCGACATCTAGTGGCACGAGCACACGCTGCCCTGTAGCGAGCCATTTATCGAAAGGCATCATCGGCATCTTCTCCTTCAGCCACGCGGCGACACGGTCGGTCACGTCCACAACGGGTGTCTTCTCTTCGTCCATTGTAAATAGCGCACTGTGGCTAAAAGGACTTGGCTGGATGATGGGAATCACACACGTGGAACGCGCAAGACCCGTCTCTTAGCGAACCGCTGCGAGAAAGGTGCTCTTGGATCATCAGGCTGCTTCATGCTGCGGTCTTGTGGTGAAAATGGCACACGCAACTCAGAAATGAGCTGGATTTTGGATAAAAATGAGCTGTTCGTTTTCTATTTTTCAAATATTTCCAAACGCTTGGGCCTCCGCCGCCCTGGGGAGGCCAAGCTAGAACAAGAGGTCCCACGCCATGCAATGCAGTTCATAGTCCACACGTCTACCTACTACCAGTGGCAGTCAGTCTCCACTCAGTAGTCGAGCTGCGTGATGGTCTTCGGGTCGGCGCCCTCGAACGCGATCTTGTAGATGTTGGTGAACAGCGGGAACTGGGCCTGGCTCTCGTGGGCCTGGAGGATCTGGAACACCTCCTTGGCGGTCAGCGTGCCCTGGAGCTTCTGGCCGTTGAGCATCTCGTTCTCGAGCGTCTCCCAGGCCTTGCCCGTCTTCACGAAGGCCTCCGCGCACTTGCGGTTGCGGCCGCCAAAGCACGTCGTGATGAGATCCGCGATACCACAGCTCTCAAAGAACGTGTCCTCCTTGACGCCGTCAAAGTACTTGAAGCAGAACTTCTTCATCTCGACGAGACCGATGCGGATGATAGCGGCCTTGGTGTTGCCGCCGTAGTTGAGACCGTCGCAGAAGCCAGCGCCCAGCGCGACCACGTTCTTGAGCGCACCACACATCTCGACACCGTGCGGGTCCAGCGCCACGTCCACACGGAACGTCGGCGCGTTGAACAGCTCGCGCAGCAGCGCGCCGTGGCGCAGGTCGGCACAGCCGAGCGTAGACTCACAGAAGTCGCCAGCCGCGACTTCATTCGCCACGTTGGCGCCCATGAGCACACTGCAGTCGATGTCCAGCGACTTGCGGATGATGTCGGAGATGAGCACGACGCCGTTCTTGTCGAAGTCGATGCCCTTGATGAGCGACACGGCGATGGCGCCCTGCTTGAGGCCCTGCTGCTTGATGGACGCCAGCATGCGGCCCAGGAACTGGTGCGGCACGCAGAAGATCAGGATGTCGGCGTCCTTGACGGCCGTGAGCAGGTCCGGCACGGCGATGATGTTGGCCGGCAGCTTGTAGCCAGGCAGGTACTTGACGTTCTCGTGGTCCGTGTTGATGATGTCCGTGAGCTTGCGGCCGTTCACGTCCTCTTCGAAGACCCACATGTTGATGTCCTTCTCGAACGTGGACGACAGGCGCTGCGTGTTCTCGCCGATGATGCGCGCGATGGCCGAGCCCCAGTTGCCCGAGCCCACGAGACACACCTTCTTGGCCATTGTGATAGCTACTGTAGATAGTTAGAGACAGAGAGCGAGGAAGTCGAAATGAGCTCTTCTGTCCGGCGGTTGACATGGTGTGTGGCCGACGCAATCGGAGACTGTGAAAATGAATATCCTCAGGAAACAGATGCGATGGGACATGTTGACGCAGCAGTCAGTATCAGAAGAGAGAGGTTTTCTGCTTGGGAGGATGGAGGTCCAATGGGCAGCTGGCGATGACGCGACCAGAACACGTGGGTTGGGAAAGGTATTCAAATCGTGATTTTACGCATGTTTACGCCCTTAAATCGACTTTTAACCACCGCATCTGCGACGCATGCTCAGAGATTCTGGTTTGACAAAACAAGGGGGAATCTGCATTCAGTACCTGTCATAGATGATACGTGTGTGATAATGGAAGTGATCAACTACCCTTGAAATATGATACTGTTTGCGAAGCCATTCCGCACCGAAGGACGTTGGCGTCAACGTTGACGCGACGTGGCTCGGGCGTCAACTTCAACTGCGTCAGGTGCAGTGGCATTCACGGTTTTGGAGGAGAGACTTCCGGGATCTCCTAGTCGTGGCTGCACAAAGGAGTTCTGCATTGGCGTGGAAGCTCGTCAATTCGCGATCGGTCTCCCTCTGCGTGTCTGCACTGCCTACAATACTCTACAGTCACGAGGATGGCTCAGAAGAGGCTGCGTGAACACACTTCGCATCAGCGGTGCAAATCCCACGGTGAAGATCGAAGCATGGGCGATTGGAGGTACTGTGCCGTAAGGCTTGTGCTAAGGCCGCTCGCCTGCTGCCAGGACTCAACATCGTGAGTTATAAGAATCGCGAGGCAAAAAGAAATCAAAACGCTGCGAGAACCCCTCGACTCGAAGCTCAATCAGGACAACGGACACTGCGTGGTCCCACTGGGAGCCCAGTCTGGACCTATTCGTCTGCCCAGTAGTGGCTCAGCGTAGGGTACGCCGTAGGATGTACTGTTCTCGAGCAGGGAGGAGACAGCACTCGCTGTGTTTCGCCGGTCAGTTTGTCTTTTCCAAGACTCGAATCAAGTCCAACGCCAGCTTCCAGCAACCACGCAGCATGGCGACCGACGCCCAGACCACAGTGTCCGATCCGACGCTGTAAGATGTCACTGCAGAGACTGTAAGCGCCAAGTCGACGGCCACTGCACCACCAAACGAGGAAGCCGACCACGCTGCCGAGCCGGCCAGTGAGGACGCGATCGCAAGCGAGACTTCCAGCCCCACGACTCCGACTGGGACTGCTGGACCTCGCCAACGACTCCCAACGCATCTGGAGACGAACGTGGCGACCAACTGGACGAAGAAGAAGAAGACGAAGACGAAATGGATGCGTTGACGCGTGGCTTTGAAGCGCAAGCGTCCATTTCCCACAGCACGTACCGTCAGACCGTGGAAGGCGAGGTCCTCGCGACAGGTCCCGGCCATGCGATTCCCGGCTTCTACATCGCGGAAAACTCTGGAAGAGTGTATGCCACGGCGCAAGATCCACCGGGAAACTGCTTCAACTGTGAAGGCAACCATTGGCGAAAGGACTGTCCCTTCGGTAGACGGTACTGAGTCTACTGGCCAACCGGAGTTCCACAAGACAGCAAGGACCTGGTACCTTGGTGACGCGACACGTCTGGCGGAATGTCCGTTGAACAGAGGCCCATTTCTGAGGTAGGTACGTGTAAACGAGAACAGGAACTTCGTCACCCAGACGCTTCCAGTGTCTACGTACTATGTCCTAGTTTTCTACTCCGTAGTCGACCTTGGTGGTAGTCGGTGACGCATACGAGCTGTTTCTCTCTCTCGGAATGGAGGGCGCTATCAATAGCCGCCACGGGCGCGAGGAACACAGCGGTTGCAACGGCCGTGGTTTCGAATCCAAAGAGGGACGGCGTCGTTTCACGCCAACGCTACGTGCCACCGCTCACGGCTACTGTATGATAGCTTCTCGTGCCACTTGTGTCTCTCCACTGACAGTCTCAGTCGTCGTACAGCCGAACACGGATGGGCAGCCAAGCGGAGAAAGAGGAGCCAACGTTGGCTGATGATGGCAGCTCCCAGGCGGCAGCCCAAGCCAATGGCCAGCCTGCTATGGCCGCGGTCGTGGAAGGTGTCGAAGGGATCACCGTGCACGTGGCCGAAGCCAAGCAGGATGAGAAGGCAGACAGAGACAGCACGACCATGGCGACGCTGTCACCGCTTGCGTCGCCGCTTCCAGCTACTGCCACGCTTGGCGGTGGCAGTGGCGGCGATGCTAGTGGCAGCCAGATCCACAGTCGCGACTTCCACGCCATGTCAGTCAAGGCGCAGACGACGGCGCAGCAAAACCGACTGGGACATGGCACGAAGACAGTCTTCCAAGCCACGATGAGCGACATCGGCGAGCTGGGCATTGGCATGCGGCTCTACTTCATGCTGACCAAGTACCTAGCCGTGGCGTTCTTCATCATGGGCTTGATCGCACTGCCCAGCATCATTGTGAACAAGTCAGGCCACGGTATCACCAGCAAGATGGTGGATCCCCTGCAACTGGCGTACGCGTCGCTCGGGAACCAGGGCGTGAACGCCGACATCGCGAGCGACTCGAAGCTCTGTCTGCCACGCGGCGACATCGACTGCAACTGGACGACTGTGGACACGCCGTTCACGACGAGCCCCGTCAAAGTGGCGTGGATCCTGACCATCAGCGACTGCCTGTACTCGATCGTGTTCCTGCTGTTCTGTCTGTTCTACCGACTCAGCGCCAAGCGCGCGATCGACGAGCATATGAACGAGAACCTCACGCCGGCCAAGTATGCTGTGTTTGTCAAGGGACTGCCGCCCGACGCCACGGAGAAGGAGATCCTGCAGCACTTTAACTCGCGGTATGATCTCACGAAAGAAGAGGAGTACAATCCGCTGTGGTTTGGCTGCTGCTGGGGACGGCGTCGCAAGGTCAAGCACACGCTGTCACGCAACGCTGTGAACCGAAGCACGGTCAAGAACCTCGATCACTTGGCTGGCACGACCAGTATCACGAAGGAGCTGTATCTCAACACGTGGATCGCCGAAGTGAGCATCGGCCACCCGACGGGCGGTTTGCTGCGCAACTTCCTGTCCATGGAGGCGCTCACGACGAAGATCAAGGAGACGGAGCTGTTGATCGAGCAGCTCGAGTACGAGAAGAAACAGTCGTTCGCGACTTTCAAGAAGAGCGACGAGAAGCTCATCCACGCGTCGCGTAAGCGACTGGATAAAATGTACGAGCAGCTCAAGGATCAAAAGAGCAAGATCGGTGCGCTGAAGCAGGCCGCAAACGCCATCGAGCGAGCCCAAAAGGCCGAAGAGAAGCGTGTCCAGGCCGAAGAGAGACTCAAGAACGCCAGTAAGAAGAAGAAGGCACAGGCCAAAGTCGCCTCAGCAGCCGCAGCTGCGCGTGCAGCGGCCACCAAGACCAAGGTGGCGTTTGACTGGGATGCGTGCGAGTGTGCCTTCGTGGTGTTCAACAACCTCGAATCGCGACGCCGCTGTCTGCGCGACTACCGAGGCTCCACGCGCTGGCTGCCGCACAAGTACCAGCCGAGCGGGCTCCGCTTCCGTAACGGAGAGCATCGAGTCGTGGTCACGCCAGCGCCGGAGCCGTCCAACATCCTGTGGGAAAACCTGGAGATCACGACGCGCGGCCGCTTCTACCGCCGCTCGCTGACCAACTTGGTCACGTTTCTGCTGCTCTTGGCCTCGGCCATGATCATCTCCGGCGCTCAGTCAGCACAGCAGCAATTCAAGGCCAAGATGCCGCCCGCGGGGCTCTGTGAGCGATCGCTGCCAGAGGTTTTCTATGGGAACTCGAGCTACAACACGAACCGCCTCAAGTGGAACCTCAAGTGGTACTCGGACAAGAATTGTAGCGTGGGTAGTGACGACAAGCCACGCCACTACATCGCCTACGACAACGGCATCGTCAACACGCTCAATATCGCACGCGCAGCGGCCGTGGCCGACCCAGCCAACCCGCCAACGCGTTGCGTGGACCCGTGTATATCGGAGACCGCGGATCAGACGTGTAACACGATGCCATGCTTCGACCAGAACTTACTGGATGCGGGACGCAGCTGTGAGGCGTACGATGCCAGCCACACGCTCTACTGCCTATGTACAGCCGAGCTCACCTCGCATATCGACGAGTACGGGCTCGTGGACGGCGCCAAGCGGCTCTGGAACGACGTGACGCCATGCCGAGGCTTCATCAAGGACTACTTGCAGAAGAACGGCTTCATCGTCGCGGCGGCGGCCGTCGTCGTGGTCGTCAACATTATCCTCAACATGATCCTTCGCTGCTTCGCCGACTTCGAGCGTCACTCAAGCGAGTCCGCCAAGGCCACGGCCATCGCGCTCAAGATGTTCCTGGCGCAGTTCCTGAACACAGCCATCATCGTGCTGATCGTGAACGCGTCGCTCGGACTGGGCGGAGTGCCCGTGCTCAAGGAGCTGCTCAAGGGAAAGTACCGCGACTTCGAGCGCGACTGGTACCCGAGCGTGGGCATGGGCATCACCACGACAATGCTCATCAACGCTTTCACGCCGCAGCTCGGACTGTGTCTGCAAATGTTCGTGGTCGCGCCGCTCACGCGCTGGATCTCGCGCCGCTCCATCCGCACACAGGAGCAAATGGACAAGCTGTACGCCGGCCCGTCGTTCGACATCTCCGTACGGTACCCAATGGTGCTCAACTCGCTGTTTGTGACCATGGTGTTCTGTGGCGGCTCGCCCATTCTGCTGTTCATTGCAGCAGTCACAGCGTTTGGTACGTTTTGGTTCGACAAGCTCTCGCTGATCCACTTGTACAGCGTCAAGACCGCGTACGACGAAGAGATGGGCGAGCTGGCACTGCTGCTGCTACCCTGGACGCTGGTCTCGCACCTGGCATTCTCCGTGTGGATGTACGGCAACTCCCAGCTCGTGAAATCGACGACGATCGATCTGCCGTGGCTGCTCAAACGCATCGGACTCAAGTCGCTCGTGGACGAGTACGGCGACAGCAACTCGGAGGCGCTGTACAATGCCTTCTTGGAGAAGGCGTCGCAAGTCGACGTGCTGGGCAAGTACGGCTTCATGGTCAAGGTCGTGCGGTCCAACGTCATGCTCGTGTTCCTCTTCTTCGTGGGCTCGGTGCTGGCCGTGCTGCTGTCCATGGTCTGGACGTCGGTCGTGTATCCTCTCCTCACAAAGCTCTGGAATGCGTTGGTGAACACGTGCTGTGCGTCACGCCGCAAGCCACTGCCTCCATCCGCGGAAGACTCAGCGGCAGCAGCGTCAGACAACAAGCAACGTCGACCTAGTGCCAGGACGTCCACGGCCGCACCGCCACAGCCTGTGATTCTACCCGAGTTTACGGACGTGTTCCGCAAGTCCGTCAAGCCGTCGTTTGTACCGGAGACGCGCCACGGCTTCAAACGCAACAGCGGCGGCGAGCTCATCCGCGTATGGCAGCAGGACCACGCGGCCTACGGCGTGGAGCGCAAGGCCGGCGAGTGCATGCGCACGTGGGAGGCCATCCAGGCGCCTGTCAAGAGCTACGCAATCGAAATGAACGGCAAGTACCGCCTGGCCGTGAGTGAGATCGTCAAGGCGGCACTGCTGCTGCGTGAGGCCTCGGACGAGCTGCTGCGAAAGACGATCCCAGTGCCTACAGCCGCGCAGCTTGACGCCGAGATCGCTGAGACAGAGCCTGTGGCGGGTAGCAACAAGGCAACACCCCAGCACAAGCGGCAGCAGACAACCAAGAAGGAGAGCACGGTCTCCGGTGCCAAGCCAACGGTGGGTACTGTGCGACCGCAACGCAAAGACAGCAGCAGCAGCAGCGAGGACGATGTAACGAAAAAGTAGGAGGGGACTCAAGGAAGCGAAGCATTTCCGTGAGGATGGATACGCCACTGGATCACGTCCAGGCTCCGCTACTGTACATGGGCTGGGTATATAGTGGAGGGACTTGGCCGCTAACAGAGAAACGATACAGGACGGAGTGCTGCAGTAGTAATCCGTGGATAGAGGGAGTGAAAGCGACGTGGCGTCTCGAGCAATCGCTTGTTCCACGAGCCGTTAAAGCCCCGTTCGCTGTAAGAATACCCCTCAGAACCACCGACTCTCTCTCTCTGTGGCCGTTACGTTCGGCTGCCGTATCCCATGATACGTGCCATCCAGCGCATAGATTGAAACCGAGCGTGGGGAGCTCCTCGCCTTTGGATTATCAGCGGTTTTGTCTGGAACAGCTTCCTGTTTGGCCTTCCTCACTCTCTTTTCTGACGAGCCAGGGTCTCTCTTGAGCTAGTGGTCGAAGATGCTGCTGTCGCACCGCACTGCGCAGCTGCACAGCTTGAACGACCGCGAAGAGAGCCAAGCCGAGTGCGGCTACGGCCAGTCGTCGCTGGACCACGCGCACTTGCTGACACCAGTCCAGGAAGGCGATCTCGATGCAGCCAAGGGTCATGCCAACACTGTGGTCGTCACAAACAAGCGCAAGACCAGCACAGCCGCCCGTGCCCAAGCGAAAGAAGAGTCCGTGGCTGGCGGAGCTGCTGCTGCTGCCAGCAAGATCCTGTTCCTGGATGGTCTCCGTGGCTTGGCTGCTATGATGGTCGTCGTGCAGCACACCGGCTACATGGGTCTCTCTGTGGGCCAGCCCGCCGTGGACACGTTCTTCGTGCTATCGGCTTTTCTGCTGACCATGATCTTTGAGAAGAAAGCACGCACACTACTCAAGGAGAACGCGGACCGCAGACGCTGGGGCTGGGCGCTGCTCGACTACTTTGCTCGTCGCTTCCTGCGTGTATACCCGCTATTCCTGGTCGTGGCGATCTACTTGACCGTGTACTCGCCGCCTCAGAAGGAGAAGCTCTTCTTCGTGCACCACCCAGAGGACTACAACCTCCTGCGTGTGATGACCTTCCAGTTCAAGTACCGCTACCACGTGTTCTGGACGCTGCCGCTGGAGATCATGTACTACTTCATCATCCCCGTGTTCGTGGTCGTGATACTCAAGCTGCACAAGTGGTGGTGGGTGCCGATGCTGCCTCTGAGCTACTTGGTGGCATACTCTGGCTTGTACTGGCACCGCCAGGACCACATGCCACTCAAGCCGCACCTGCCAACCTTCCTGTGTGGCTCCATGGCAGCCATCGTGTACACCAAGGCCGACCAGTGGATCAAGGCACGCAAGTTCGTGTTCCGCTGGTGGCACAAGCTGCTGCTACGGGCCGTGGAGTACTGGTTCCTCGCGCTGCTCTTCAGCGTGTTCTTCGATGGGCTTCTCTTCCACTGGGTGTTTGCCAACCCAATCCCTCAGACGCCCGGCGGCCGCTTCGTCTCGGTCAGCGTGTCAGTCGTGATCGTGTGTGAGATGCTCCAGCGCGGTGTCATCTCGTCCGTGCTCGAGTGGTCTTTGCTACGCTACGCTGGCAAGATCAGCTTCTCCATGTACCTACTGCACAGCTTCGTGATCTACTCGGACTGGGTGCGCCGGCAGTCTTTCTGGGACAAGTTCTGGGCGGTCTGGGGGCTCACGTTCCTGCTCAGCGCCGTGTCCTACCAGCTCATAGAGTGGCCGTGCCAGTGGCTGGCGGCACGTGTAGGCAAGTACATCAAGGCCAAGGACGCAGCAGTGAAGGTGCGTGCCCATGCAGAACTGCCCGTCGTCAGCCCCGCGACGGCCATCAACGCCTAGAGAGCGGAAAGGCAACTTCGAGATGGAAGATTACATTTAGAATGTATCAAAACAAGGTGAAACAATTCAGCAATTACCAGATCAAGGTGGATTCTAGATCTGTGACGTGTGAGCACTTACAAAAGAGTTGTCGACGAGGATCACATTTGCACGGACGATGCATCGCGAGAAGTTCTTCGTGGCTGTGGCCACGAGCGCAGGCCATGGCGTCAGCCACACGCGACGTCTGCTGGCGCTATTGGCAGCAGCAGATGCGCCGCCAGAAGGCCTGTCGAATGCTGTCGCTCATGGGCATCGATTCGCCCACGTGCTCGTGTATCTTCACGGCTTCCCTGACGTTGCTGTGCACCCGACACGATTGGACATGGCCTCGCGTCTGCCCTTTAAGATCGCGGAGGCGTGGATCGACCACGGCAAGAAACTGTCCATGGACAACGCGTTCGTCGCGTTCAATTTCGGAGGCGTGCCAGGCTCCGATGACGACGACTCGCTCGCGTTCGTCGACAAGACGATCTCCCAGGAGGTCGACGACGCAGTTGCTGTCTGTGAGTACGTGAAGAAGACGCTACTTCAGCCTAATGGCCGTATCCACATCGTGGGGATCTCCACAGGCGCGATCATCGGCAGCTTGTTGCGCGGAAAACGCGTCGCTGATACGATCTGCGTCATCGCGGGACTCGCAGACTTGCAGAAGGGGATCCGATACGACTTTTCCGACCAGCAGATGCAGCAATTCGACACCAGCGGTGGGTGCTGGAAGGAGTTTTATCTACCGGAAGGCTGTGCATTGCCCAAGACAGCAATCGTGTCACTGGACGGTGAGAGCGAAGCTATGGCAGAGGATTTGGCGGCCTTGAAGGAGCTGCCACGCAAGTTGTACTTCCGTCTCCATCGGCGATACGTAGACGAGTGTCTCAGTGGGGAGACGCTGGGCATCAAGCGCTCGGTGGCTTCAACTTGCCACGGCGAAGACACCCCGTGTCCGTTCCTTGTGATCCACGGCGACGCCGATGCCAACGTGCCTTTCGGTGACGGAGAGGAGCTCTTCCAGGTCTCAGCTGAGCCCAAAAAGTTCCTGGGTATCGCAAAGGCCAACCACTTGCTCACCAACTCCAAGCACTTGAAGAAGGCACTGCAGGCGATCCTTGCCCATGCTAATTGAGCGACGATCATGCCAATCCAGGTGCAAAAGGTGAGAAAGGCGGAAATGTACTGATATACGTTTCGTAAAATTCAGCTTCTGACGCGGTGGGGTCACTCGCCAAGTTTCGAAAAAAAAGAAAAAACAACTGTATCGTCGTATCGTGTTGTCGTGGTGTCGTAACCCAGGCGTAAGATTTCCATGAAATTTTCTCTCCCTGCCATCTGTCAAGCTGCAAAAGAGACACGATCGTAACTTACCGACTCTCTCGTCGTAATTTTCATCGAAGTTGAGTGCAACCTGCCACCTGAAAAGGCATCTTGACACCTGGAACTGAATTTTTTCTCCACGTGTCATGTCATGGAACCGAAAATAACCACGCTGGCAGCCTTGGATCCCACAACGGCCCATCTCCCTTCCTGTTTACTGCATGGTAGCCCTTCGACTGAATGGTGCCAGATGAGAGACCATGAGGGAGGGAGAGAATACAGTGTGAGTGAGATGCGGGCCTTTTTCGACTGATGGCAGACTGGCAGTTGGCATCTCGCGTTATTGTGAAGAAGCTTCCCGTCCCCCCTTGGAACTAGCCTCGTCATGGTCCAAGACTCGCACTCGCCCGTGCAGCAGCGCCGCTCGTGGAGCTCCGGCAGCCACGGCGCCACGACGCCGTCCATCGACCACAGCGACGCCGAGTACACTGTGTCCACCAGCCCGCACAAGCCAGACGTCATGCTGCAGCTCTCGCCAATGCGCCAGGGCATGGGCACCACGCCTATCGTCGAGCATGGCGATGCCATCCTGGAGGCCAAGCCCAAGGACGCGCCTGCTGCCAAGCCGGCCCCGGCCGCGAACCCTGCCAGTAAGATTCTGTTCCTCGATGGCCTGCGTGGCTTGGCTGCTATGATGGTCGTCGTGCAGCACGGCGGCTACATGGGTCTGATGGTGGGCCAGCCTGCCGTCGATGTCTTCTTCGTGTTGTCGGCGTTCCTGCTGACCATGATCTTCGAGAAGAAGGCGCGTACTCTGATCAAGGAGAAGGCCAACTGGAAGCGCTGGGGCTGGGCCCTCCTCGACTACTTCGCGCGTCGCTTCCTGCGTGTGTA
This sequence comes from Pythium sukuiense, assembly GCA_023334995.1. NCBI lineage: Eukaryota > Oomycota > Peronosporomycetes > Pythiales > Pythiaceae > Pythium > Pythium sukuiense. The sequence goes on from JAADVL010000316.1 coordinate 11,929, forward strand.
CCCGCTCTTCATGCTCTCGGCTATCTACCTCAACTTCTACTCGCCTGCACAAAAGGAAAAGCTCTTCTTCGTGCACCATCCAGAGGAGTGGAACCTGTTCAAGGTCCTGGTGTTCGAGTTCAAGTACCGCTACCACGTGTACTGGACGCTGCCGCTGGAGATCACGTACTACTTCATGATCCCCGTCTTCGCCGTGTTCATCCTGGTGCTTCGCAAGTTCTGGATCATCCCGCTGCTGCCGCTCGGCTACCTCGTGACGTACTCGGGCTTCTACTGGATCCGCACGGACCACCAGGGTCTCAAGCCACACCTCCCGACTTTCATCGTCGGTTCCATGGCCGCGATCGTGTACGCCAAGGCCGAGAACTTCATCAAGACGCGCAACTTCGTGTTCCGCTGGTACCACTGGATTCCAGTCCGTATCGTCGAGTTCTTCTTCCTCGGTGTGCTCTTCAGCGTGTTCTTTAACGGCCTGTTCTTTAACTGGTGGATTGAGAACCCGATCCCGCAGACCAAGGAGGGCGGCCGCTTCGTCTCGGCCCAGACATCCATCATCATCGTGTGTGAGATGCTGGTTCCTGGTGCTATCTCCTCGGTGCTGGAGTGGTCGCTGCTGCGCTTCGCTGGCAAGGTCAGCTTCTCCATGTATCTGCTGCATAGCTTCGTACTGTACACGGACTTCATCAAGCGCCAGACGTATTACTATGACCGCTTCTTCGCGATCTGGGGCCTTGTGTTCCTCGTGAGCACGGCCTCGTACTACGCCATTGAGTATCCTGGCCAGAAGCTCGCCACGTACGTCGGCAAGCTCATCAAGAAGCGTGACATGGCCGAGAAGCAGCGCAGTGCCCAGGCGCTGCCCGTCACGAGCCCACACGCCCAGACCGTGTAAGGAGAGGGACCTGCTATTTACTTACCAACCACAATTGATACCTCACTTGTACGGAGCTCAGTTGTAGCCATCTCTCCCTCTGCCTGTCCCTCCATCAATCAATCAGTCGGGAGGTGGCCTGTCGTGGACACGCGGCCGTCTCAAGAGTCGTGATGGCTCGGGTCAAGAAAGACATCATCGACCACTAAGGGATCAGATCTGAGTTCACCGTGGATATCTAATATCAGTGGATGTACCCAAAGATGGCGGCCAAACGTGGCCTGGCTATGCAGGAACACACATGAGTGCATTCGCTCCAAACACCTAACCATGCACCCAAATCCGTAATTTACAGTCTCGTATTTTACCGACGGCACAGTCTTGCCATCTACCTCTATTTGTAATACGTCGAGGAACTATACCGGCTTTTAAAACTGGTAGTTCAGGACAGACAAATGTGCCTCTGGTGAGAATGCTTCCTCGCATTCTCCTAAAGTCCATGCACGTTCCGAGGCAGTGAATGATTCTCGAATGTTCCACGGTCCAATACATCCTCAACTCCCAACCTGATGATTCACGATCGTAAACCCACAGGATGGGTTGCTCGCAGCCACGGTCTTGTACAGTACAAGTTGTACTGGTACCGTGATCCTCTCGGAGGTACTGATGAATGCCAGCAAGACTTGCCTACGCTTCAGTCCAGATCGTGGTTCCCCGTGTCTTCGCAGATCGTGACAGTTGGAGGCTGCAACTTGGAGCCTTCTAAAGGCTTACGGTGTGCAGATCTGCCCAGTGGTGGCCGGCTTGTGGGTTACACTCCCAGTATGATCACTTCATACATAAATAGAAACCCAAGGGCGTGGTCGTGCCGTGGAATCCAGAGAACTACGACTTCTTCAAGACCATCGCCTTCGACATGAGCCAACGCCACCACGTCTTCTGGTCGCTGCCACTGGAGATCGCCTACTACTTTGTCATCCCGCCGTTTGTGATCGTCACCGTGGCACTCAACAAGTACTGGTACGTGCCACTCGTGCCGCTGAGCTACCTGGTCGTGTACTCGGGTCTCTACTGGCTGCGTACGGACCACCAGCCACTTGAAACCCCACCTCCCGACCTTCCTCTGTGGATCCATCGCCGCGATTCTCTCCGCCAAGGCCGATCTGTGGGTCAAGACCCAGCAGTTCCAGTTCCGCTGGCAACACCGCTTGCTGCTGAGGACTGTAGAGTTTGCATCCATCGGCCTCATGCTCAGTACCGTGTTCGAGGGTCTCTTCGAGCACTGGTGGTTCACCAACCCTGTGCCTCGTATCAAAGGCGGCGGGCCATTCATCTCCGTCAACGTCGCTGTCGTGATCGTGAGTGAGATGCTGCTGCCCGGTGCCGTGTCGTCCATTCTCGAGTGGTCGCTGCTTCGATTTGCAGGCAAAGTCAGCTTCTCCATGTACTTGCTACACAGTTTCGTGGTGTTCAACCCATGGATCCAGTACGAGCCAGGAGAAGACTGGTTCTTCGCGATCTGGGGACTCGTGTTCCTCGTGAGCACAGTCTCGTACTCTGTGTTCGAGTACCCGTGTCAACTGCTGGCTGCTCGCATCGGAAAAGCAATCAAAGAGCGTGATTCGCAGGAGAAACTGCGAGCTCTACAGGAGGTCCCGGAGACACCACGCATTCCTCGTAGCACGGATACCCACTCTGTGTGAGTTTGGAGCACTTCAATCGTGACGGTGTACCAGAGCCGTTGTGAGGCGACATTCACGGGTTTCTTGCTTACTTGAAGAATTATCTTGTATGAAAAGTCAACTATATAAATGGTGGATTCTCTTCGTCTAGGTTTCCTCTGCACTTCGACTAGCAATCGTAATACAGCGCTGCTTCTCGATCGCGTCCTGCTTTTTGATGAGTTTCCCGATGTAGCTGGCGAGTTTCTGGCCTGGGTATTCCACCGCGTAGTACGACGCCGTGCTGAGTAGGAACACGAGCCCCCAAATCGCAAAGAACCAGTCGGCGTCGATCTGGTCGTTGATCCACGGCGAAAACACGACGAAGCTGTGCAGGAGATACATCGAGTAGTTGATTTTGCCCGCAAACCGAAGCAGAGACCACTAAAGCACGGAGGCGACGGCGCCAGGCAGCAGCATCTCGCACACGATAATACCGGCGACATTTGCAGCGACGAAGTGGCCTCCGGGTGTCTGTGGTACGGGATTCGGAGCGATCCACCAGAAGAACAGACCTTCAAAGACGACGCTGAAGAGCAGAGCCAGCAGTACCATCTCAACGGACCGAAGAAGCGTCCACGCTGACCAGTTGAACACGAAGCGCCGCGTTTGGATCCATTTGTCAGCCTTGATGTACACAACAGCAGCCATGGAGCCACAAATGAACGTCGGAAGGTGTGGCTTGAGACCTTGGTGGTCGGCGCGGAACCAGTACAGGCCCGAGTACATGACCAGGTACGTTAGAGGGAACATGGGCACCCACCACCAGCGCTTGAGCAGGATCGTGGACATGACGAAGACTGGGATGATGAAGTAGTACATGATCTCAAGCGGCAGAGTCCAGAAGACGTGGTAGCGGTAGTCGAACTGGAAGACGAGCGTCCTTAGCACGTTGTACTGGTCCGGCTCAAAGACGACAAAGTATTGCTTGTGCTTCTCATCCGGGAGCAACAGCAATACGAACACCAAGACTACGAACAACGGATACACTCGCAGGAATCGACGCATCAAATAGTCCACTAGCGCCAAGCCCCAGCGCTTCCAATTCGCCTTCTCCTTGGTCAGCATGCGTGCTTTCTTCTCGAAGATTATCGTCAGCAGGAACGCTGAGAGCACGAAGAACATATCGACTGCTGGCTGGCCAACTGGATGGCGGATCATGAAAAACGAGTGCTGTGCCACCACCAGCATCGCTGCGAGGCCACGCAGGCCGTCCAGGAACTGGATCTTGTTGGCCTGTGTCTCGGCTGGCTTGGTGAGAGGCGTCACGGTCTCATTTTGCACGATGGGGTCGTAATTGGTGTTGTGACGCTGAGTCTGTGACGCGCGCGCACTGGTGAGAAAGGCGTACGCCGTCGTAGCTTCATCCACGGGAGGATCTGGATGGTCAGAGCGCCATGTCTCGGGCATGAGAGCGATGTGCTGTGGTGGTGCCATGATAGTACGGTTGCTATCATGGCTCTCGTCAGTTATGCCATTCAGCGAGGAGTTCCATGTACGCAATAACAGATTGGGTACCGTGTACGTTATATTTACCGTATTTACGGTATCTTTGGTCTAACTTCAAGCTGCAGTCGATTCGACTAACGAAGACAGCCACAAGTGACACCACCACAACATCGAAGATGCGTCCTCAACTGCTGCTGCTTGGCGACTCGCTGACGGAGAAGGGCTCGTTTTGGGACAACGACGGATGGGTCTGCCTGCTGCTCAACCACTTCAACCGCTCGGCGGACGTCCGCCAGCGCGGTATGGGCAGCTATACCACCAAGTGCGTTTGATGTATTTTTTCAGAAGAAACATCAATCAGTGACTGATTCTCATGGTCCCATGGACTCATTGATGGATGCTCAGGTGGTTCATGGATGTGGTGATGACCACAATCTCCAGTGACTTGGGCACGACGCTGTACCCGGACCTGATCACATTGTGGCTCGGGGCCAATGACTCGGTTCTCGTCGACGGCCCTGGCGCCAGCAACCACGTGCCTATCGCCAAGTACATCAGCAACCTCCATGCCATGGTCGCCGTTTTCAAAGCCAAGGCGCCTGAGGCCAAGATCCTCCTCATCACGCCGCCTGCAGTGGACGACGACGTGCGTCGTAAGCTCAACCACGGCCAGTTGGACCGCTCCAACGCCGCGTCGGGCGAGTACGCCAAGGCGCTCGTGCAGGTCGCCAAGGACGAGGGCGTGGAAGTGTTTGATCTCCACTCGCTGATGAATTCCATGCCCGAGAAGGAGTGGAAGTCGTGTCTGAACGACGGACAGCACTTCACCAAGAAAGGCAACCGCCTCGTGGAGCAGAACATTGTCGATATCATCAAGAACCGGTTCCCAGAGCTCGACAAGAAGCTCCAGCACTGGGAGTTCCCTCACCACCACAACAACGAAGCTGCAGACGCTCAGCAACAGCCAAAGTCCTGGTACGAATGGCTCTTCAGTGCGTGAGCACAGTAACGGTAGCACACAAAATGTCATTTGGTTCTTACTGAGACTAGCAGCATGACTGAAGCACCTCTTTATCTTCATCCGAAGAACCACTTGAGCAGAGCGACTGGCGCGTCCAGCGCAGACGCTGGTGCTAGCGCAGGTGGCTCCTCGTGCCATCCTGGGAACTCCCACGTGTGCAGCTGCTTGTCCAGCTCCGGGAAGTGCGCGGTGATCGCGTCCACCAACTGCTGCTCCATGACCTGGTTGCCCTTCTTGGTGAGATGCAGGCCGTCAATGAGCAGCGCCTTCCACTCAGCAGCAGGCATCGCATTGAATGAAGTGTGCAGGTCGAGTGACTCCACGCAGGCTTCCTTGGCTACCTCACAGCACGCCTTCGCGTACTGACCAGCCACAGCGTTGGATCGATCCAACTGGCCCTTGTTCAGCTTACGGCGCACGTCGTCGTCCACAGCAGGCGGTGTGATGAGCAGCACCTTGGCCTGCGGGGCCTTCTCCTTGAACAGCGCGACCAGGATGTGCAGGTTGTTCTTGTACTTGTCCAGCGGCACGTACTGCGACGCCGACGGCCCATCAGGCAGCGCAGCGTCGTTGGCACCGAGCCATAGCGTGATGAGCGACGGGTGCAGCGTCGTGCCCAGATCCTTGCGCAGCGTGTCGATCACCACGTCCATGAACCACCTACATGCCACCAGAGATAGGATGAGATCTACTAGAAGTAGAAGAATGGAAAGCCAGAGACGCACTTGGTGGTGTAGCCGCCCATGCCTCGCTGGCACACGTCAGCCGAGCGGTTGAAGCGGTTGAGCAGCAGACAGATCCATCCGTCGTTTTGATATTGCGAGCCGAACTCGGTGATCGAGTCGCCCAGCAGCAGCAGCACGGGGCGCGTCATGGCGTGCGTCTCTCTCTCTCTTCTCGTCTTCCGGCTTCCTTATGAAATGAGCTCTTCGCTCGCGAATGGCTCACTTCGTTCTTCGAAAAAAGCAGACGGTCACCAGGATACCGTAAATACGGTAAATAGTGAAATTCACGCTATTCTGAAGCACAACATATAATATTCAATAGGGTAACATATAACGTATACGTACTATTGGGGAGTGAGAAAGGCGGCATGGTTGCGTCACGCGTGAAGTGTGGACCGAACACGACAACTATGGACGAGACTCTATTGGGTGCCTGCCTTGGGCCTCCTAGGTGTTCTGGGTAAAGTGTCCTCCTCTACAGAATGGAAATGCACTCAGGCGACGACGGGTAGCGTTGGGTACATGCGCTCGTGCTGGGTGGTCTTCTCGCGCTGCTGCTGGGCGGAGTCCTTGGCCTTGATGATCTTGCCCACGCGGGCTGCGAGAAGCTGGCACGGGTACTCAATGAGCTGGTAGGACACGGTGCTGAGCAGGAATGTGAGCACCCACACGGCGTAGAACTTGTTCCAGTACGACTGCCCGCGGACCCAGTCCGAGTAGATCACGAAGCTGTGCAGTAGGTACATGGAGAAGCTGATCTTGCCAGCATATCGCAGCAGAGACCACTCGAGCACGGACGAGATCGCTCCGGGCAGCAGCATCTCACACACGATGATGATGGACACGTTGACTGACACGAAGTGGCCGCCTGGGGTCTGCGGGATCGGGTTCTTCATGATCCAGTCGAAGAACAACCCGTTGTGGAGGGTACTGAACAGCACCGCCAGCGTCACGAGCTCAATCGCACGGATGACAACGCGGTGGTACCACTGGAACTCGAAGCCGCGCGCCTTGATCCACTGGTCCGTCTTGGCGTAGATCATGGCAGCCATCGAGCCGCAGAGGAAAGTCGGGAGGTGCGGCTTGAGCGGCATGTGGTCGAGACGGAACCAGTAGAAGCCAGAGTAAATCACGAGGTAGCACAGCGGCAGCATGGGCACGATCCAGAAGCGCTGGAGCTTGAGCAGGATGATCACGAGCACGGGGATGATGAAGTAGTACGTGATCTCCAGTGGCAGCGTCCAGAAGACGTGGTAGCGCTCCGGGAAGTCAAACAAAAGCACTTTGAACACGCTGTACTCCTCTGGGTGGTGCACGAAGAACAACTTCTCCTTCTGCTGCGGCGAGTACAAGCTCAGGTAGATAGCCACGGCTGCAAAGAGCGGGTACACTCGCAGGAAGCGGCGCGAGAAGTAGTCGAGCAGTGCCCAGCCCCATCGTCGGTACGAGGCCTTCTGGGCCAGCAGCGTCCTGGCCTTCTTTTCGAAGATCATGGTCAGCAGGAACGCCGAAAGCACGAAGAACGTGTCGACGGCCGGCTGGCCCATGGGGATGCCCATGTAGCCAACGTGCTGCACGACCACCATCATGGCAGCGAGGCCTCGCAGGCCATCGAGGAACAGGATCTTGGCGGCCACAGGAGGCGCTGCTGAGGCTGGCTTCTTGTCTTCCAGACGCTTGCTGCGAGCTGGAATTTCGAGCGTGAGCTTGGACTCGAGGGTCTCCAATAACCGCGCATCTTCCGGAGACTGTGGCATGGCGTATTCTGCCTCGACCAAGTCGTGCGAGTGGCCGCGCTTCTTCACGTCAGAGTCCTGCAGCATGCCTCTGATTGATGGAGAGGGAGCTGGCGTGGTTGATTGATGGAAGCTCGCAGCGGGCGGCGATTGATGGAATGGGCTTCTGATTGATCCCAGCGCGGACGATGCCACGGTACGCACGTGGAGAGGAGCCAGCACCAGTGTCCAGATGGCTCGCGGACAAAAAATACCACCTGTTTCTGATGAAAACGGCAGTTCCGATGATACATTGCACCCTGTTTTGGAATATGTTTGTTTTACACCTGGATTGCCTCCGTCCGGCTGAGACGAGGGGTAGGGTGGATGTTAGACCCTCACTGAAAACCAGCGCTGGCGTGAATTTTCACTTTGGTGTGACCTTGCGAGCAGGCGAGCGACACCCTGAAAGCAGCAGAGGACAAGCTGTGCCAAATTGGCACTGCCAATTTCCAGTTCGTCCTCTGCGGCGTTACTGTAGCTGAGGCTGCAGTACATGAATGACGCTGTGGATAGACATTGAAGCTGGAGACGATAGTCGCTTGTCTCCGGGCTGACCGTGAAGACGGAAATTTCCAAGTGTTGATTAGGCTGGCTTAGGCTTAGGCATAGGCTTTAGGATTCACACAGTGGGCTAGCTTCGTAGACATTTCAATAGGCTAACCACGTTGGACTCTACGTACCATCACAGCGTACGTACAGGCTCGCTCCGTGCTGTGTCCTCTGACTTGGTAGTCAACGCCCTCTTGCCTTCGCTAATAGTGTGCAGCATCGCGTCTTGTCGCTTGATCCAAAGGCTGAAGTGGGAGGCGAGTCGCTGGCACGGCCACTCGATTATGTAGTACGAGGCGGTGCTGAGGAGGAACACGAGGATCCAGATCATAAAGTACTTGTCGTAGTAGTACTTCTGGCGAGTCACGATTGGCTGGTGCACGACGAAGATATGCAAGAGGTACATGGAGTAGCTGACCTTGCCGGCGAACCGCAGCAGCGACCACTCGAGAACTGAGGCGAAGAAGCCTCGGTGAAGCATCTCTGCCACGATTAGCACCGTGAGCGGAAACGACACGAAGTGGTTGGAGTCTGGTAGCGGGTTGGGCCCAATCCAGTCGAAGATCAGCCCACCGAAGAGTTGGCTGAGCATGAGAACCACGACCAAGAGCTCGAGCGTCTGGAGGATGGTGATCAGCCATGGCTTGAACTTGAATTGGTGCTTGGAGATCACACGATCGCTGCGGGAGTAGACCACTGCCGCGAGAGAGCCGCAGAGGAATGTAGGGTAGTGCGGCCACGGCGAGTTATGCTCTCTGCGGGCGTCCCACTTGTACAGGCCATTGTAGAACACCAGAGCGTAGCCCGCCATACCCAACAGCCACCACAGTCGTCCCATCTTCAGCTCCACGACGACAAAGACTGGAATCATAAAGTAGTAGCTGATCTCGATAGGTAACGTCCACAGGACGTAGGGATGCGACTGGAAGCTGAGCACGCCCAGCAGATTATAGTCGACGATGTGCTTCTGATGGAGGCTTCGCGCTCTCTCCTCAGGCGGCAGTACTGCCAGCACCACTGCAACGAGCGCAAACAGAGGATACACGCGCAGGAATCGACGAACCAAGTAGTCAGTGATTGCAAGAGCCCAGCGTCCGTAGGAGGCGTTTTGAGTGAAGAGCTCGCGCGCCTTGGCTTCGAAAATCAGCGTCAGCAGGAACGCTGAGAGTACGAAGAATGTGTCGACGGCTGGAGGGCCGACACCCCGCCCCTTCATGTAGCCGGCGTGTGTGAACACCACGAGCATTGCTGCTAGTCCGCGCAGTCCATCGAGGAATAGAATTGTGTCCTTGGACTCTCGGGGACGAACTGTGGCTGGTGCAGTGGCGGCGGCGGTGCTGGGCTCAGGCTCGGGCTCCTGCTGTCGGACGATGACAGCCACTTCCGCATTGGAGATGCTGAGTGTCGTCAGCGCAGCGGCGTCCGCGCGTGGCGTCACGGTGTGCAAGTCATTCATTGCGAATTTGGTTGTGAGATTCACATCGTGGGTAACGAAGGTGATCCCATCCATAACTCAGGTCACGCAGGCTGCAGGCACTGACCAGTCCCTAAACACATAAACTAAGCCAAGCTATTTAATGAAACGAGAAAGGCGGCGTGGCGATCCAACTGCTGTATGACCATCAGCCAAAATGAATGCTCTGTGCTGGGGTATCCTCCACAAGTCACGAGTGCAGAACGCCAGGCTCCTCATGGGCGACGACCACAGGCATGTACGTCGTAGTTGTCTCCAATTGATGATGTCCAGGACACACTACACACTCCATTTCGAGGGATATCTCATAGAGTGACGCCACTCGACATAGGAGCTGGGCATGAGAGTCCTCAGAGGGGTCTTCTCTCAAGAGTCAAGTCGGATTTCAGAAGGTGCTGCCACGGACCCTGGGCTAGCTGTGGGACGGCTGCCTGAGTACCCAATCAGAACGCGCAGCGTGTCACCTCCAGCCAATCGAATCAATTCCCAGATCTAATCCATCCTTGCAGTTCATGATCGCTGCCGTTCGGACCTCTTCATCAGACGGACACAACCGAACGAGTCTCACGTGACACAAAGCTACTCACCATGGCTGTGGACGAGCCCGTGACACCCGCGACGGTCGCGCGCATGCGCCGCATCGTCAGCCACATCGCCGGCAACCCCTCCTCTTCCTCCTCCTCCTCCTCCGCCACGGTCTCTGCTTCGCCCTCGCAGGCTCCTCCGTCGCGCAACGCCGCCACGCGCTGGAATGGCTGGGGCTACGAGGACACCAAGCTCTTCGTGAACGCCCGTGGGGACGTGGAGATCGCTGGGCAGCGGTACGCCGACGTCTTCCACGCGGCGAAAGACCGCACGCTTCCGTTACTGAGACCGTGGGCCGAGCGCATGATCGGGCTCGACCTCAAGCGCACGAGCCGTGCAGTCAACGCTACAGCCGACGGCTTCACAGTCGTGGATCCGCAGCTCAGCGAGGCCAAGCAGCGAGCCGTGGAGGCCTTTGTGGAGAAGGGGCAGCTCGCGGGCGTACGTGTGAGCGTGGATATGAACGACCGCGTGCGCCACAGCCACGGCCAGACGTGTGAGGAGATCTACAAGCTGCGCAATGCGAAGAAACTGGGCCGCATCCCAGATCTCGTGCTCTGGCCGGCGTCCCACACGCACGTAGAGCTCATTGTGCAAGAGGCTAAGAAGTACGGCGACGCGTTGTGTCTCGTGCCACACGGAGGCGGAACCAACGTGTCGAGTGCACTGGCGTGCAGTCCGGAGGAGGCGCGAGCCATCGCGTCCATTGATCTGCGTGGCATGAAGCGCATCCTGGCAGTAGACAAGGAGAATATGACGATCCGAGTGGAAGCTGGTATAACGGGACTCGATCTCCACGAGCGACTGCGTAACAAGGGGCTCACGCTGGGCCACGAGCCGGACTCGTGGGAGTTTTCGACCCTCGGGGGCTGGGTCGCGACCAAGGCCAGCGGCATGAAGAAGAATATCTACGGCAACATCGAGGACCTTGTGGTCAACATCAAGATGGTGACGGCGCAGGGTACGCTCCAGCGCGCCGCCACTGTACCCCGCGTGGCCATGGGTCCGGACATCCAGCAGGCCGTGATCGGATCAGAGGGTATCCTCGGTGTGGTCACGGAGGTTACGCTGCGGGTGCGTGCGTACCCGCAGTGCCAAGTGTACGACTCGCTGGTGTTCCCGTCGTTTGAGTACGGCATCGCTGCCATGCACGAGGTCGTGCGTGAGCAGTGCGTGCCGGCGTCGATCCGACTGCTGGACAACGTCCAGTTCCAACTGGGCCAGGCACTCAAGCCCACGTCCACCAGCGGCTTCGCGTCGGGGGTTCTGGACTTCGCCAAGAAGACCTACGTGACGAAGATCCGAGGCTTCGACGTCTCACAAATGTGTGCGGCGACCGTGCTCATGGAGGGCACGGAGCAGCAAGTGCAGGCCCAGCAAAAGGCTATCCAGGCCATCGCCAAGCGGTTCCACGGACTCGTGGGCGGCGCCGAGAGTGGGCAGCGAGGCTACTTCTTCACCTACATCATCGCGTATCTGCGAGACTTTGCACTGGACTACTACTTCATGAGCGAGTCGTTCGAAACCGCTGTGCCCTGGAGCAACGTGCAGCAGCTCTGCGAGGACGTGAAGAAGGCTATCAACGACGTGGCTAACACGAGACAGCTCGTCGCGCAGCCGCTGATCGCGTGCCGTGTCACGCAGCTCTACGAGACTGGCGCGACCGTGTACGTGTACTATGGCATCAACTACTTTGGCCTCGCCGAGCCGCTGGAGCTCTTCCACAACGTCGAAGTCGCGGCCGTGGAGGCCATTCTGGCCAACGGCGGCTCGCTCTCGCACCACCACGGCATCGGCAAGCACCGTCGCGAGTGGCTGCCCGACGCGATCTCGGCGCCTGGCATCGCGGCGCTGAGAGGTCTGAAGCAGGGACTCGACCCGCAAAACCTGTTCGCCAGTGACAACTTGCTGCTCAAAGAGGCGTAAAAATTCCGTTCAACTACCTAAAAGTGCCGTTTTACGGAGACCTTGACCGTTTTTTTATTCTGTGGCCTTTCGTGGAGATCGCGTTGCTGTGGCTTTGGCAGGATGGCAACAGAAGAATGGGAGGATGACGGAGACGGCGGTGAAGGTCTGAACCCCCACGATTGGGATCTAGAAGACGCGTTAGCCAGTGCCATTCTCGGCGACGTGGACAAGCTAGCGAGTACAAGAAATGCGGTGTTTACGAGTGACGATGCTGAAGAAGAGCGGCTCATTGAGCGACTCCACGGGAAGATGTTTCCTGTTGAAAGAGACACTCGAAGCAAAGCGAGTAGCCGCGCCTCGATCGTGTCTTCCACAACGAGCCAGCCACTGAAGAAGAAGGCGGGCGCTGCTGTTGCGAAGAGCGCTTCATCTTCTGCCCAAACGCCGCGTCTGAAGACGACAGAGACTGTCGAGACCCCATCACGAGGAGCCATCTCCCCTGAAAAAGTGGACGAGATGCTGGCGCGTTTCCGTCTACAAGAAGCCAAACGCCACCGTAAACTCCACCAGCAACAGCAGCAACATGGCGAGTCCTCCGTGGCATCGTCCGCCAGATCAAGTGTGTCGACAGTGATGAGTCCACGATCCAGAGAGCTGACGAAGGGTGTCCCCAGTTTCCAACAGCGACAGGCAGCCGCAATATCAAGGCGGGAGAGGGAGTTGAGCATGCAACGCCTTCGACAAGAGCAGCAGCAAAGTCCGCAGCCGTTGGCGTCGGCGGTTCAGAAGCCGTGTCTGTGTGGAGCTGATAGCGGTCGCGGCCACTCGCAGGCATGCGAGCGGTTCATGGACACATGCGAGAAGCTCAACGCCACAAGTGAAATCCAGCGCAAGAAGCTGCAGATGCGGCGGTCGGTTGATGATCTCATGCGGCTCCACGAAGAGACCAAGCACAAGCAACGAGCCATCGCCGAGATGCAGCGCCAGTGTGAGCTCCAGGACGCGACTTTCACCCCGCGCATCAACGCCACTTCGATCAAGGTGAGGCGGATGGTGCTCTGCTGCTATGCTCTGCGACTCACTGGGTTTGTTGACGTAGATCTACGAAGACCTCGTCGAAAGCGGTCGATTGCAAGGTCGAAGCTCCTCGCGGCCAGTCGTGTCACCGTCACAATTGCCACCATCGCCACCGCCACAACCGCTACTGTGTGCGAAGTCCAAGCTCGTGCTCCAGCATCGCAAGCATCCGCAGCCGCAATCCTTCCCAGCACGTCGCCGGTCGTCTGTTGTATCCAGAAGCTCGAGTGTCTCGGTGAGCTCTTCGTACAACCGTCACCACCGTCCGAAGAATGGTAAGATCCCCCAGGCTGCATCATTTTCAGAGTCACATTGGCTCCAGCAGGTCTCGCGATCTATCCAAGACAAGAGCTCTTCGTCACAGCCATTGCCACCGCCAGTTCCTGTGTTTGCCGCCCCGTGGACGACAGTAACCCACGATGCGTCCAAGACGGGCTTCATCCTCCACAACTTTGGTCTGCCTGCGTCGCTCCAGTAGTATATTCTCACCCAAAAAGATAACCATAAGCACTCACTGTCGTCCGTCGCCACTGGCGCCTCCTCCTCCACGACGCACTTGATCTTCCAGCTCCTTCACCTTGGTCTTCACCCAGTTAATACTCTGTGGCACTTGGTGGATCTGCTTCTGCATTTGCGCCACGATACGCGCACACGACTCCTGGTACCGCTCGCCAAAGCCATCCAGCCGCTTGGCCCAGAAGTTGTACATCGCCTTCACCATCATCTTGCTGCTGTCCACGCCCTTGCCCACAAACTCCTCTGTTCCAATCAAAACGACATGAGCAATTAATTCCACGTTCAAAACCCACTCAATCCTCGAGGAAAACGCACCGAAAGTCATCGTCGGCAGTATCGGCGGCATGCGAGGCGCATTTGGCATCGAGCCCAGCGGTCCTTTCTCCAGCAGCCCCACGCCGTCGTCCACAGGCTCGTCGCCCAGATCCTCCACCAGCTCATCATCGCCGTCCGCTCCATCCTCGTCTTCATCATCCAACTGGCCCAGCTCTCGTTGCACGCGCTTGCGCTCCTCCATACGCCTCATGAGCTCGTCGGGGTCGCTCTTGAGCACCATCACACCTAGTCCACGCACCGCTGGAAGCCGCGGCGTCTGCGCCATGCGCTCGGGCGAGTAGATCGACACCCCGATGCCGTACAATGCGAAGTTGTCGGACCGGATCTTGCCTGCGCGCTGCTCCACTTCGTCGAGATAATCGCGCGTGCGCTGCGTCTTGATCTCCAGGCCGTCGCAGCGAGGAGGAAGCCGCCTGTCGGCCATGGCTCTGTCATGAAGAAACGAGTCAGTAGGATGTGGATGCCAAAGGCGGTTGTGTGGGCTGTACGCACTTGTTGTAGACGGAGACGCCTAGACAGAAGTTGCAGGACGCCTCGTTGATGGTGTGCGGGTTGCTGCTGCCATTCTGTGTGGCGCTGGAGCCGTCCGTGCGGTCTCGCGGCGCGGGAAGCGGCGCCATGTCCGTCACTCGATGCCTGCCTTTCTTGTGCGGTGACAGACGCGTATCGTCGCTTGTGTTCTGCGTTTTTGGGGTCGTAGACTCAGACTCAGATGGGAAGCTACGGCGTTTGATTGGTTACAATTTTTTGGCTGGGATTTTACCGTACAGTAGTGAGACCATGTATTATACCGGTACAAGTACCGGTGTTTGAGCGGGCAAGATGGCTACCTTTCTCCTCTTTGTTGGTTTTAGATGGCGGCGTGCGGCGTGGAGAACGTACTAGCACGGCCCAGCACGGAATCAATAGGTTTTCGGCCATTGCATACGGCATCCTGGCGTCGCAACCACGGGCGAAGCGACGCAAACGCTGCTTCTCAACAGCCACCTTCAACATCGAAACCACTGCGAATACAAGGCTGGCAGTAGGTGGGGATGGAGGCAACAACAAAACGAAACGACACCTCACGGCTGGACGCAGGCCGCTGGGATGAGAAGTGAGATCAAGGAGGTGCTTTAGTCGGTGTGGGCTTCTCACCGTTGGTCCACTCTTCTTTTTCTCGCCCTCGACGACGATGCGACTCGCCTCCGTCGCGACCTCCGTCATCCTCGCAAGGTCCCAAGCCCACTTCTCCACCGCTGACTCTACTGGTATCAACTTCCCTAGTGGCGATGGAGGTATCGACTGCAAGATGAGCGATTGGACGCCAAGCGAGGCGTGCAATGCCGCCGGGTTTAAGACTGAGACTCGCTACGTCGTGGTCGAGCCTTCCAACGGTGGCTCGCTCTGCCCACCGACGGAGTTCACGACGCCTTTCTCAGAGATGGAGTGCTGGATGGGGCCATGGAGCGACTGGGTCTGCGATAGCACCGGCGTGAAGCAACGGACCCGTGAGATCGCACTCAGTGGCCTCCAGGATCCCTCGAGATGTCCGGCTACAGAGCAGCGTGCTGCGTGTGATCCGATCCCGTGCGTCATCAACTCGCTCGAGGATGACGCAGCCAACCCATGGGGCGATTGCGCACTTGAAGATGGCGTGTGGATCAAGACCAAGACGCTGGAAGTCAAGTCGCCTGCCCAGTACGGCGGTCAGAGTTTCGCGCCGACGCATCCAATGCGTTTGGTCACCATGCCTTGTACCGGTGCCGGTACTCCCAACGACTGCATCGTCACGCCTGTGGATCAAAACTACAGTGTGTGGGGAGAGTGCAGCGAGACGAGTCCCAATGTGTGGACCAGGAACAAGACGTTGGGTTTCCAGGCGCCTGTGCAGCCCGGTGGCTTGCCGTGCCCTAATGCGAGTCATGCGGTAGTGGAGACGTGCCTCCCACAGGACTGCATGTGGAATACGACTGAGTACGACGCCTGGACGGACTGTGACGAGAGCGATATCCAGTATCATCCGTTCAAGATCACACAACAACCCTTGTACGGTGGTTTACCGTATCCTCCAGTCGCAGATCGTTCAGATGTGGCGTTCTGCAGTGTCGACTGCGCCATGAGTGAATGGGTAGCTACCAGCGACTGTGCTCAAGACCCTGAGACTGACATTTGGCAAAGGACCTTGACCCGCAACGTCACGACTCAGCCTCTCCACGATGGCTCTCAATGTGGAGAGCTCACCACAACCGAAACCTGTCAAGCCGTCGACTGCCAATTCACGGTAGACACAACGTGGTGCACACTAGACGCGAACAACCACTGGGTGAGATCAAGTGGCGGCATCACAATCACAACACCAGCGCTGTACGGTGGCGCGGCCTGTCCATCGACGCCGCCGTCTTGTGATTGGGAAAACCATTGTGGTCCACTCACTGACGCGGCCGAGCAGACGAGATGCACACAGGCACTTACACAGGCTGCGCCATTCCTGGAGAGCACTGAGTGGGCGTCGGCAGCCTACCCGATGGACTCCCCGACGGCCTGGGGGTGCATTGAGATCTGTGCTGCGGCGACGGGATGCCGAGGGTTCAGCTACTGGGCTGCATTCCAGACCAGTTGGCTACAAATGTCGTCTGAGTATGTCAGCTTTTCGTATCTTGGAACCGTGGCAACGAAGATGATCCCGCAGCTCCCAGTCGTCTCAGACGTCGGCAAGTATGAACGGTACACGATCTTCGACGGCGTCGATCTTCCTGACCAACCAGAAGCTGCCAGTTCTGGCGCGGAGTGCTGTGAGAGATGCAAGGACACGCCCAAGTGCAAAGCGTTTGCGTTCAACTTCGTGACCAAGGACTGTGCGCTGAAAACAGCCTTTACTGACGTGATAGTCGATTACAGCTACAGCTCCGGAGTCGTGATCGGAAATCGAGGCTAGTCAGCGGCTCTCGCAACTCCATCTAACGAGAATCAAGCCGATGGGAGTTTGTCGAGCCTTAATTGATGTTTGTGTTCGCATCTCAATATATCTGCGGATAGCACACTCGTGCACTCTCGTCTCGTGATCCTGCGACGGGGACACGAAATGCCGTCCGATCACAGACCCAGCAGCGAAGGACGCATGCACGGCTACGCTTGCCAAGATCAGACCCATCCGAAGCGGATATTACTATGGCGCTGCAGCGTTTACCTGGGAGACGACGTTCCAGAAATGTGTCGAAGATTAGCATGCCAGGGATTCGACCACGCGTTCTCCGGGGACTGGTGCTTTCTGCTGGAGGCAAAAGACTTAACCACTGGCGGCGGAGGTCTCTCTACCGCGCAGTCAGCGCCGATGCTGTCCCCTACATCGAGTAGACGTTGACCAAAGGGCTGTCCTCAGCAGTGTCGAAAATATATCCATTCACGTAAAAGGCATGACCGCTGCGTCTGTCTCCATTCATCATTGTGGTGGTTGTGAATCAAAGCTTACTGTGCCTCTGTTCTCTTCATTGATTGTTGTCTTCATAGGCTCGAGATTCATGCGGCGGTCGATACGCTTGATACCCGGAAGGCGAATGGCTTTGATGAGGTGGATGTAACAGTGGGGCGAGCGGCGGAAGCAGAGGCGCTCGAGTCGTAGCCGAGTGTGGAGGCTGCTGGACCATTCCGTGGTGGGACGAATCCCGCTGTGACGCATAGTACAGTGGGGACTGTCGGTATTGTTGCTGGCTTTCCGCGGGTGAGTGGTGCAGGGCGTGGCCACTCAGACCAGCCACTCTGCTAGCCGCGTACGTTGGCTGTGTCAGTGGTAGCTGCTGCAGAGATGGAAGCTTGGGAGATGTCACTCCAGGCGACCGAACCAATGATGGTGTGGGGTGGTGCTGGTGCTGGTGCTGATGCTGGTGATTGTGCTGGTGTGGGTCGTGGAGGAACTGTTGCTGGCGGTCGAATGGCCGCAGGCCCCCCACCCCCAGTACAGCACCCCCAACTGGCGAGATCCTCGTGATCCCCGAGTCGAAAGACTGCGATCGCATCGAAGGACGAGGCAAGAACGCAAACGGAGTCACTGCCCCGCGAGGCGACACATACGCATTCGGCCTGAAGCCCCCGTGAGGGGGTGCGAGGATTCGTGCAGCCGACAGATCTGAATTGGAGAAGTGCTGCGGGTGCTGCACCAACTCATCACGTGCCATTTGAAGCGGAGGTGGGCGGCGCGGATCCAGATGAGCAGATCCGTGGAAGTACGGCGGTGGAAACGACTCCGAAGCGTGGACGCTGTGTCTGATAATCGCCGTCGCTACGCCTTCCGACATGCTCTTGGTCTCGAGCCGCCGTGGGGGCTTGACGTGTTCTGGTCTCTCGACTTCCTCGTTTCCATCTGTACTCGCGCTGGCCTTACTGCGACTAGCGGATCTTGCGCCAGTCGTTGCTTCGCCTCTCGTGTCTTGACCGCTGTCGTTCTCGTGTTCCTCCTCGTCGCCGCTGCTGCCGTCGGGCTTGCGTCTCGAGTACTTCTTCGCATCGAACTTGCGCTGGTGCTGGTTCTGCTTGCTGCGGTGCTCGTCGCACAGGTTGTGCGCCTTGCCGTTCCTCTTGAGCGCGCGCTCGTTCTCGCACTTGCGCGACTGGTACAGACATTTGCCCCTGAACGGCCTCTCCGCCCCAGTCGGCTCCTCGGCTTCTCGCGTCGCGTCCGCCGGGCTCTCTGCCTTGAGCTCTACTGGCTCCGAAGCCTGTAGCTTCTTCGCCTTCCTCCTCGCAGGAGCCCTGTCCTCCTCGGCCTCGCTGGACCAGTGGCCGTCGCTAGGGGTCTTGGCACTCACAGGCCGCTTCCGCTTGCGCCTGGGCAGCGCCGTGGTCACCTTCGCTGGCTGCATCTCTATTGGAAATGGGAGACTCGTCCTCTGTTCGGGGGATGCTGGAATGACTGCAGGGAGGTCCTCAGGCTCTCCAGGTCCTGCGTGTGGAGTGGAGCCTGAGCTGCCCGCCGTCTCAGATGCCCAGCCGGTCTTGGTTCGCACACAGAGAGCTACGTCGCCTTTTCTTTGTGCAGTCCACGACTCCACGCCACCAACGGTGCCGTGCAGCGACGAGACAAATCACGTAAAACGGGGCTGGTTAGGCTTATTCCGTGGTGATTTTAGGCTCCGATTAGAAACAAGTGAAAGTTGCACCTGATTTGGACTGGTGCTGGCGAGGGGTAGGTGGCATTACACACATCGCCATTTTGCTCCACTTCCCGGCAATGATGTCGAAATGGCTGTGCTATGCACCGGAACCCATCCCAAGTGTCGATCCGAAGAGAGCATAGCCAGGACGAGGGGTTGGACCAGCGCCTGATCTTGCTGACCAATGCATCTGCTCGTCGTGAACAAATCGACCGCCTTTCTCCTAGTCTCTCAAAGAGACTCTCTTACCGGTATCACCACGAAGTGTTGTAGGCATGCAACGAGCTAGCAAAGGAGGAAGATGAAGGAGAGAAGCACAGGATACAGAAAGAGGCACCGGGTCTTCTACGCCTCTGAGGTGTGGCTTTGGTTTCGTGGAAGCTTGCACTTGCGCGGTTCCACTTTACAATCGAAGCCGCGCTCGTCTCCCGCTGGAGAACGTCCGAGCGGAGTCGTGCCACGATCGACTTCGGGATCTTTCCCACGGACCGACTCTCTCGCCACGGTGCAGCCTCTGAGTTCCGGCCAAACTACAGTACAGTATTCGCTTCTCACTGCAACACTCGATACAACGGCCGAAGTGATTCACGTTGGGATCTTTGCTGGCTTCCAAAGATCGTCATTGAGAATCCAACGTTAGGATCTATTTCTCATGATGCGCTTGTACGGTGGAATGTTCGATGCCAGCCTCTGTGTTCTATTCAGTTTGCAGATTCTCTTGGCGTGCATCAGGATCCGCTACAGTATCATCTCTCAGACTCACGCACGCTCGGCTTCTGGATCTTCCAACGGAAGTCTTTCAACATTTCGAAGATTGCAGACTCCGAAGTCGAAAAAAGCTGCAGGCACGCAGGCATGAAAGGAGAAGCTTTGCATTGTGCCTGAGCCTCTTATGTCTGAGCTTTCAACAGGCAGGGAACGCCCGCGTCTTGCGTGGGAGCTGGCAATGACGCCCGTGATGGCTGAGGGTCCCGCCGTCTCGTTGAAGTGGCGTTCGACACCACCCACGTGCTTCTCAGAACGTCTGCTCTCTGGCCAGCTGCACCGCCCACGTCGTGACAGTCGCTCTCCGTCGATCAGATTCCCGTCGGCGCTTCCTCCTTGAAGCGCTGCAGAGCCAAAATTGTCTGCGCATCTCCAGAGATAAACAAGCAACCTGCTCCTCCTTGGTCCATGCGGACTACTTTGAAGCGGTGCGAGAGGAGCTCACGAAGACGCCGAGGTACAGTCTCCCTCCGACCCACAAGGCAACGCAAGGACCACAGGCACGGCAGCTCAAGGCCGTGGTGTCCATCGCCCGATCTGGAGCAGAGCGTTGTCCCACTTGGCAGCGTGTCATAGTGGCTGCTGAAGTGTCGAATCCTTGGGTTTTCCATCGACTGAGTGGCAGTCAGTCGATAGAAAACCACAGTCAGTGACTGTGAAATGCCGTAAGGAGTGAGGCACAATGCTTGCTTGCCACGTGAAGTCGCTGGTAACGTGAACACGCGTTTCCCAGTGCCACGCACACTCATGGTCAGTCCAACAGGCTGCGTCTCCATAAAGCCCGGCAACCACACTCTCTCTGGCAATTGGGTGTGCACGCAACCCAGCGTCTACACACACATCCACAGCCGTGGCTCAGATCAGATCGCATGATACCCAGCGACTGTCCATGCAATTGGGACTGTTGCGTGTGAGAAACCTGGAAGACAAGTGAGTGCGTGACACTGGGTGTCCACAGATTGAGAAATCCGCGTGTTGAGCTGCGCGCATTGAACCCATGTACTGTACTGCTGTACTGAACAGGACACTGTTGGGATCTGCTCGCTCGCACGCACGAGCATGGGCAAGCTCAACGGAGAGAAGAGGATGGGATGGGAGGACGCCGCGGCCGGGACAGTGTCTGTAGGGGCGGCCGCACGCAACTGCCGTGCTTTCCCGGCGCCAAAGTCGAAGGCGACGACGCCAGGACAGTCAGTGCCTCCGTTGAGAAGTTCGAAAGCCCTCAGCCCCACTCATC
>JAADVL010000317.1:0-33060 GCA_023334995.1 Pythium sukuiense
AAGAAGGTCGGTATGCCGGTGGGATCGTCCAGCAGCTCGTCCAGCACCGCGGCGTCGAGCATGCAGTCGAGCGCGTACAACGCTGCAACGGCGGTCGCTGTGGCCGCAGCGGCCATCGTCTACGGGCGCGCATGATCGCACAAGGATATACCGTACGATAGATACCGTCGATCCTTTTTCCACAACTAATTATGCTCAAGTAGATGCTGTATGATCGTCTTGGGAGCGTTGTATCTATTGAAAGGATTCCTTCCACCAGCCGGTAAACGCCGTAGAGATTCTTAGAGTCTACAGAGTGCATTGGCCATGGCAGACTGGATTGTAGCAGAAAGCGACGCCTGCTGAGATAGAGGCTCTAACCTACATCGATGCGCTACATGAGTTGAAATACGGCCGTGTGTCCAACATCGCGAAGCGTCATTCTTACGAAACCTTTTATGTGGACTGTTACCAGTGCAGTGAAGAAGACGTTTGACGTTGAAGTCAGAACCCGATCCCATCGGAGAAACGAAGACCTGATACGGACCCAACTACCAAGCATGAAGTTCGCCACCACGCTCGCCACGCTCGCCTTCGCCATGGCCGTCGCCGCCTCCAACGCAGCCGAGTGCAGCATGTCGGAACTGTCCGACTTGACGCTCAAGCCTGAGACTCTCGCACTCTCCACGGCGTGCGCTAGCCTCAACATCGACCCAACCAAGTCGGACGACACCAAGATCCAGCAGATCTACGCCGATTCGCCGTGCTTTGCGGCCGTCGAAAAGTTCACCAGCGTCCTCCCCACGTGCACGTTCCAGAGCATTTCGTTGTCGGAGCGATACAACCAGGTCGTTGCGGAGTGCAAGAAGTCTGGTGCCGCCTCGTCGGCTGCAGCGACTGTTCCCATTAGTGCTGCCACCGCCGTGACAACCGCCACGGCGGCGATCGCTGCCTTCGTTCGTGTGTAAGCCCTTGTGAAGACGCAGCAATCGCAGCAATAGCGACTCGGAGATCCCATCGGACTCACCTCGTAAATCACTGACAGACAGACATGGCTTCCGACAGCACTAGTAGGATAATGGCACTACACCACGTGCAGAAGGAAGACGGTAGAAGTGTCAAGAAGTGATGGATCATAGACGGACCCGCATGAATGTATTAGTCGTTTATGTGAACAGACTCTTCTGCATGGTCTGCATTTGATCTTGGCGCAGGCAAATGCGAGTTGGCTTACGTATTACGCTCGAGCGTATGTGTAGATGGCGGCGACCACAGCGACGGCCGTCGAGCTGACTCCAGCCACAGACGAAGACGCCGCTGACGTTGGCGATGGCGATGGTGTGGTTGCAACCGTGGAAGACGACGTGGTCGAGGACGCGCCAACGTACTCGCAAGCAGAGTCGACGCTGGCGAGCGTCTCCGACAAGCTCACGCCCTGGACTTCACACTTTGGGAAGGCCTTGAACGCGGCCTTCATGGCCTCGAGACAGACCTTGTTCTCGCAAATCTTCTTGACGGTCGCCGTCGAGCTAGTGCTTCCGGTGAGCGTGATGCCGGCACACGCCGACTCGAACTTGGCGATCTCCGGGAGCTGGGCTGCGTCCTGGAGCTGGCTCATCGTGCACTCGGCTGCGTACGTGGCGCTGAAGACGATGGCGAGCGTAGTGAAAAGGGAAGCGATCTTCATCATCTTGTGTGGCGGTGTGGAGAAGGAGAAGAGTTGCTGGGGTGGAGCAAATTGGAGAATGAGACTGCTGGTTGTGGACTGGCTGGCGGTCAGGTCCGTGTGAATGTCATGCTGCTCGAGTCACGTAATGACTCGCCCAGGCTGCTAATGAGTGGATTCAAGGGCGGGAGTCCCGTTTCTGTTTGCTGGTCATGACGGCATTACGGCGTATTGAAGTGCCTCACAGAGAAAGAGCTGAGGCACTCTTGTGACACTTGGCAACTTGCACTGGCTGCGTCAGATCAAGATCGATGACTGGCATCTTGGATGTTTTCAGGCTGAAAATCTACACCGTTCAGGACCAACGCGGATCTCGTGTCTCGACAGACTTACCATACAGGACTCGCACTATGACCGAGCTATGATGGATTCCATACTGAAATGACCTGTGAGTTTAAGTTCTTTGCCGTGGTGTGCAGGTGTGGCTCCCGGTGAGATGTTTGCAACATTTGTCCAGTCAACCATTACAATTGGGTACTGTACACAGGTACACATGATTCCTTCACACGAGCGGGACCCATTAGACGTCAACAAGCACTGTACAAAGACGCTGGAGTACTATACTTCGAAGTATATAAATAAGGTACCTAGTATTGCTCGCTGTAGCTGCTCCGTGAGCTGAGGAGAAAGAATACACCTACTCGTCGCTTCGGGTACACATTGTTTCCGAAGAGCATTCTTCCTCGATTCTCTAGATGACGGCTAGGCGGCTGCGCTGGAGATCCCATCGCCCAGCAACCGAAGACAGTGGCGTGATCACGTATATGGTAGTGAGAGTCGTGCCACCTCTGAGGAAGCTGGCCGTTGCTGAGAGCTGCACCCATGCTGTTTGGGCTTGTGCAACGGCAGCTGCTCCAATTAAACGAGTCGTTTCAGTGCCGCTTCTTGGTTCTGTTCTCTACAGGGACAGAAGCTGGATACCGGACTTTGCATCTCATCCCGCTGATGTAGTTTTCACTTCATAGGATGAACATGTCCTTGCATGAGTCACGTCCTCACTTGTGTGATGTTGCATCCCATGCCAGCTATGAAGTTTTCATTCGCAGGCAGGTTTCGAAACGGATACTTCGCTCCAGCGAGAGGAGTTGCCGGCCTGTAGTGAGTGGAGCCCAACCGTTGAGCCTCAACGGGTGTGGGCGTGTGGGTCTGGCGGCCTTGCTTGTGTTGAAGATGCCTGATTCACTTCGCAACTCGCCATCAACACCTCAACGATTCGCCTTCAGCCATCCTTCTTTCGATGAAGACGCCAAGCCTCCTTCTCTGTGTCGCTGCCCTTGCCTCGACGGCCAACGCTGCCAATTGCACGCTTGAGCAGCTCACGTCGCTCACGACTCTTCCAGAAGTCACCAAGCTCACGACGACCTGCGCCGGCCTGTCAAGCGCCACGACGGCAACCACGGCCAACCAAGCCACGTTCTGCAACGCCACGTGCCTCGCTTCCTTGGAAGCGGCCATCAAGGTCATGCCTGCGTGCGAAATCAGCGGCACGAACGTCACGGCGAGCTACTCCGCTGTCATCACTGCCTGCAAGACTGCGAGCTCCGGTGCCGGCGCTGCCGCGATGTGCATGGCACTTGCCGCAGCCTCTGTGTTAGTGAGTGTCTTCCTCACGGTGGCGTAAAGCCGGCCAGTCAAGACCTGGACGACTTCATACTCCGTACTGCAGTAGTATCTGTCAGCTCCACAACATCGTCTGACACCAATCCACAGTCCATTTCCCACTTTAAAACTGAGACGATTCTCCCCTCTTATCAAAGCTGCAGCAACTCACACTGGCTCCAGAGCTCTGTGAGCTTGTCCATGGTCTCACACTTGAGCAGAGGCAGCACATCCAGGCCACCGGCACCGTTGATGCCTTCCATAATGACCACCATGCCATCGCACAGCGGCAGCATTGGTGGTCCGGTGTAGAGCGACTTGCCTGCACCGAAGTCGGCGTCGTACATGCCCATGTTGGCCCAGGACGTGAACATGAGGTCGTTCCCGAAGAAAAACTCGAGCCCGGCACGCATGGCGTTCCACTTGGCACCGTCTTGGGAGATGAACTCGATGGCGTCGCGCAAGAACTCCTCGTCGCGACGTAGAATCGAAGCGCGGATGCGACGAGCGACGAACTGCACCGAGCTAACGGAGGCCTGCGCAAGTTCCTCGGCTTCATAGGTCGACAGTGAGTTGAAAATGACGTTTCCGGCATAATTTGGCGGCAGCGGCGGGTTGAAACGCGTGCGTGCGTTTACACCAGTCGTGATCTTGACGCCTTGGCCGTGGCCACGAGCCTGCGAGATGAGAATGACGAACAGCGCCGTCACCACGTCGATCGTGCTGACATATTCTCCGCTCGGCAGGCCCTGGGCAATGCTGTCCTTCAGCTTCTGAACCTGCGCGGGGGTGAGGTGGTATGGCTTCTGTGTCGTCGCGGGGAACTGCTGCTGCGCCTCGCTTCCATTGGCAGCCACACCCGACGGTGTCTCGGGCTGCACTTTGACAGGCTCAATGAACTCTGGGTGCGGCATCTTGAAGCCGACACCGCGGCGTCCGACAAGGTGGCGGTCGTGGTTGATCACCAGGCGCTCGTTCTTGGGAACTCCGCGGAAGTGGCTGCCCCAGACCTTGTAGAAAGTGAAGATGCCCTCACCGTCGAGCAGCGTGTGGGACACGTTCACCCCCAGCACCAGACCTCCATCTTTCAACGCAGTGGCCTTGCCCGTGATGGTTTCAGTATCACGCGTTCGCTCTGGAAGAAGCGACAGTGGCGCAAGCCGGATCGCGTCCTGCGTCGTGAGCTCACTCTCCGTCTCTGTGAAGAATCGGATCCCCTGAGCACCAGCAGCTTGCGTTGCAGGGGTCTTGGCAATACCAACAGCACCCGTCACAGGATCCGTGTGCAGCTCTCCAACGAACAGCGGGTAGTCTTCCCCAATCGTCGACACGAAGGTCTCATGTACGCGCTTGAGATCGTACGACGCAGCACCTGAGGCAGGCGGCGGGAAGACGTAGATGATGGTGAGACCCATGCCGCCCATGATGGCGTCCAGCGGAGACAGCGGCACGATGACAGCGCCGTCGTTAGCAGTTGTAGGAGTATGCGGAGCGGAGGACATGGCTGATTAGCTTGGTCGCGGATAATCGAATTGTGAGATTGCAGTAATGCGAGTCGTGCGTGGTAGTAGCAACTGCTCGTCAATGGATCTTGCCCTGTGGCAGTGGTGTTGGGAAGCTCACAATCGGCGTCAACGTCGAAGACGCCTTTCTCGAAGACGTCTCCATTCGTCACATTCCGCGCACGTTCCGGCTGGTGATGTGTTCAGTAAAACCAGCCTAGGCTAATATGTTCACCAGGAATATTACGAACTGTAAATTACGAAGGTTACGCTGGACTCTCATAAATTGCATGGGTGCCATTTCTGAGTCGTGTCTGAGTCGTACCCCCAGTGTCGTAACCTGGTCACTCCATTCTCCCAGACTGCCTCTCTCTCTCAAGAAGCACGGACGACGGCGACGAAGATGGCGGTGCGAGTGCGGCGCTGGAGCGACGTGGACGCACGCCGCAAGTACCACATGCCCACAGTCTCTCACAGCCATCATGCCCATGGCGCTGCCGAAGCGACGGCGCTGGAATTGGCCCATGACTCGAGCGACCGCCGCTCAAGTCTAAACGAAATGGTGACCGTGCGGTCCATGGCGTTGGATTTTGGCGACGATGTGGACGACCACGCGCACCCACACGCACAGGAAGAGGAGGCGGAGGAGTGCGTGATCTGCCTGGACGAGCTCCTGCCCGGCCGCGCGCTGTTCACGGCCGAGTGCGGCCACAAGTTCCACTTCAGCTGCGTGCTGGAAAACGTCAACCACGACGAAGCCAACTCGGACAAGTGTCCGATCTGCCGCAAGTCGCAGAGCCAGTGGCCCGAGCAGACCAAGGGCCTCGTCAAGGCGCATCCCTACTGTACGTCTCCATGCCTCCACGGGATCTCGTCGTGGCCAGGGGCTCTTAATTGATCTCTTAAATTGAACAGGTACCCACTGTGGCAAGCGAGGCACGGGCGGCCAGTTCTGTGACGGCTGCGGCCACTCGCTGGCCCACACGCCGACGGCGCAGGAGCGTGCTCGTGCAGCTGCTGCGGCCGCCGCGGCGCGTAGCAACGTCGTGGTCGAGTGTCCGACGTGTCGGATCCGCTGTCTCGTGAGCACGAACGCGCGGGGTACGCTGCAGTGTCCGAACGGCCACCTCTTCCAAGTGCGAATGCCGTCGTCCTCGGGGCCTCCACCAGGTAGTGGCTCAGCGTCGTCGTCAGCACCGCCGTCGTTCAGCGGTGGCATGCGCGGTTCGCTGAGCAACAGCCGCCAGAGCTTCACGGCGGCGCCGCCGTCGCGGCCGGTCATGCGCCAGTGTCCGACGTGCTACACGCGCGTGCAGATGCCGCCGGGCAGTCTCGCAGGCCAGTACATGTGTCCGCTGGGCCATACCTTCTACTACGACCCGCGGATGCCCTAGGCTCCCGCCGTGTACACTACAAGTGTGCCTATCAGCCAGCGAGGCACCAAGACACCAAGAAGAAAGAAAGAAAGATGGATTATACATGACCTGGCCTTTGATCCATCGATTGGTATTGGGAGGTGGCTACTGCGGACCCTGCGAGACGTAGATGTCGCCGTTGATGAACGCGTCGACACGCTGCAGCTTCTTGAGCGTGAGGTCCATCGGGTACTTGTACATCTCTGTGTTGAGTGGCATGGAGTTGGCTGTGCGCTGATCCACTTGGATGTACGTCCAGCACACAGGCACGTAGTCCTGTGCCCCTGCTGCTGCGATCGACCCAGCCGAGGAACTCAGCGTCGGGGAGATCGTGAGCTCGAACACGACGCACGCGCCGTGAGGCAGGTTTTCCAGTGGTGTCTGCATGTGCCACGTGAACGACCACAGCAGCGCCGATGGCAGCACAAGCGGCTGCACGGACACTTGCTGCTTCATCTCCACGAGGTTACACTGCGAGTCCAGCACGGATACGATCATACGCGGACGGCTCAGGTACTGCGGACTCGAGATGCCCAGCAGCTCCACAAACACCGAGACGTAGGAGCTGTTGCGCACTTTCCCCGGTTGCTTCTGCAGGAACAACAGCGGCAATGCCTCGGGGTTTTCGCAGGTTGATGCGGACGACGACGCCATCGACGTCTTCTTCTTGGTGAACGACCCGAGCGAAGGCAGTCCGCGGGCCGACGACGTGCGTGACGACGAAGAGGAGCAGCTCACGCTGGAGATGGCGTTCTTCGTGAGTGCGGCTTTGATCCGCTGCAGCTCTTCGATCTCGGTCTCCGATAAGCCAGTCGCCAGCGCCCCTCGATCGAGCAGATACTTGGCGACCAAGTAGTTCTTCGCCTGTAGTGCCAGCTTGATGGGCGTGTCATTCAGGCCGTTCATGGCGTTGATGTCGGCGCCGTTCTCGATCAGCCACAGAGCCGTCTTGACAAGCTCAGCCTCCAGCTCCGTCCTTGACTTGCCCATGGTTGTTGTGGACGCAGGTTCCTCAGCCACGGCCGTCGAGGATGGCACGACCGTTGAGCGCTGGTTGTTGTGGTGGTGGTCTTCGTCGATGGTGACTGAGATGGCCGAGGCGGACACCGCGATTTCCAGCGAGCTGCCACCACCGATGCCCGTGGCAGAGCCACCACTGGCAGCGTGGACCTTGGCCTTTGCGACGAGATGCAGCGGCGTTTCTTTCATCTGGGAAGTCGACGGCACGCTGCAGATCGTCTTGCGCATGGCAAAATCCACAAACTCGATCTTGCCATTCTGTTTGCCTCGATGCATCGCGAACAACCGCGACTCGATGCTGCTCGGGATCACATTACGCAGGTGTGCAAGCCACCGCTGGATCTCCAGCTCGTTGTCGGCCGCGAAATAGAGGCGACCCTCCTTGTTGCGGCCTTCCAGCAGCTTGGGCGAGTGGATCTCGAACGCAAACGGCACGTCCATGCTCTTCTTGAACAGCGCTGTCCTCAGGTCGATGGTCTTGGAACTCCCGCCCTGCACCGTCACAGGCTTGTCGTTGGCATAGTACTCGAGCTGCGGCTGGTGCTGCTCGTTGATCGCCAGCACCACGAAACGCTTCATCCATCGCGAGGTCTCACGCCGCTTCTTGAGGAAGCCGCCGTGCAGGATCCCCACGGGCAGACTCGCGTCCTGTTCTGGTTCTTCCGGAGTCTTGTGCTTCTTGGCGTCGGCCGCCTCTTTATCGTGTTGGTTTTCATGAGCTGCCGTCACGCCCGGTGTCCGCTTTGCCGTGCTAATGACGGGCTTTTCGTGGGCGGTCTTGGCGTATTGAAGCAGGAACTTGGCCATCTCGTACTGTCCGTGGGCACACGCCTCATGGAACGCCGTGTGGCCGCTGCCGTTGCGTGAATAATACAACGTCTTCTTCTCCACAGTCGCATCGAGCATGTACTTGATGACGTGGAAGTCTCCGCAGCCTGCACTGTGGTGGAACAGCGTGTTGTAGCCATAGGCCTTGGGACGCAAGTTGAAATACAACGACGCGTTGCTTCGCAGCTTCTGCACACGTCGGTCCGAGTCCTCCATCTTGCTGTGGGCTCCCCACGACGACGACGAGATGGGCACTGAAGGACCCGAGCCAGTCGCAGCCGTGTGGTGGCAAGATCCCGGTGAGCGGAACAGCAGTGCCAGTTCACTCCGCCACTGGGTCGTGCGGTGGTGCTTCCGCCAGCGTGTTTGGATCTTCTTGGCGGCCGCCTTGAGTTTACGGTATTCTCTCCGCATGAGCCAGCTCTTAGCTGTGTACTGCACGATACGAGCGCTTCGCTGCATGGCCAAATAGTGGCACCGAAGCCCCCATCCTTTCATCGCATGCTGCAGCGTCTTTATCGCCTGTAGCCGGCGAGTCTTTGTCTCAATGGCATGTCGCTGGCGTCGCTTGCTCTGGATAAACACCACGACGCGACGCAGGGAACAGAACGCCTTGCGGTGTTTCCACTGCCGTACGACAGCCTGCAGCTTCACAATGCGTTCCTTGAGGTGGTGGAACTTACGACGCTGCAGGAACTGGCGTGCAAACGCCTCCAAGACAATCGACGCCTGCTTGCGACGAAGGAACTCACGACGCATGACCACGGCGCGGTACGCCGACTGGATGCGCACAGCAGCACGACGCTTTGCTACGTACACGCGTCTGCACTTCGCCATCTTGTACCACGACTCGATGGCGATCGCGCTGCGCTCTTGCAGCTTCCGTTTGCGCTCGGCGGCTGTGCGTCGTAGGTAGCTGCGTACGTTTCTCTGGACGCGAGACGCGGCCTTGCGCTCACGTTCCCATTTCACGAAGCGCTTGTGGGTCAGGACGCGCAACGAGGCCCGATAGATCACATTAGCAGCTCGCTTCTGCTTCTGGAAACGCTTTTGGATGATGTGGCGACGCAGATTTGCCTGCAGAACCATCGCCGCCGATCGGATACGCTGGTAGCGAGCCTTGGCGACTGTCATTCGCCACAAAGCCTGGCATTTAACCATGCCACGACGCACAATCTGGTACTTCTTGCGGGCTGTCCATCCCTGCAGCCGAGCCTGGACGATCATCGCCTTCTCAGAGCGAAGAGCGGACGCGTACGCCTCCAGCTTTTCGACTTGGCCGTACCGCAAGAAGACCTCTTGCTTCCCCATGGCAAAGGTCTTCTTGCTAGTCGCTGACGGGTTCTTGACTTCGAGCCACTCGTTCGCGATCCACTCACTAGCCTCACGTAGTAGTTTCAAGTCGTTTTGGACTCTTTTTGGCGAGTATTTGGCGACTCCGAGCTGCCAGAAGAGCTCGTAAAACACATCAAATCGCTTGCGGATCGGGAATCCTTCCTGTCGGATCCGCACGACCTCGAGCACGCCACTGTAGATGAGCTGGTCGCGCACGAGCTCACAGCTGAAGCCGCCTGGGAACTTGAGGTTGTTGGGCTTGATGCACTTAATATAATTGGGCGACGTGTTCCACAGCACGTCCATCAGCTCCGTCAGCTGCGTGCGGAAGCGACTGGAGACTGTGGTCGTGCCTGTCAAGGCAGCGCCTTGTGTACGCTTGCCTGGAGCCGATGGCGACGGCGCGGGCGCGTTCGTTCGCTTGACTGTGGGCTCGGCAATCGTCACAAAGATGGCCTTGAGAAGTGGCTGGTCACTACGCTTCATGAGATCTAGCAAGTCGTCGTGCAAGTTGTCCGTGTTCTTGGCGATGAACTCGTTGATGTCGTAGGTCACCTCTCCGGCGTAGTGGCGGACCACGAACTCGTCGCACTCGAACCGCGGCTTCGTGTAGTGGGCGTGCTTGTCCAAGTGGTTGCCGTGGTAGATCGTGAGAAGCTGCTTGTCCGTGGTCTTGCGCTTGAGCAGCATTTGTTCCTCCAGCAACGGCAGTAAACCCGTGGGTGGCTTCTGGATCAGATCCAGACACGGTTGGTTGTCCTTGTACTCGACACTGGAAAACTGGATGCCTTCGTTCGCGTACCGCTCCTGCTCGAGCACGAACACGTGCTTGTTGAACTGTTGCTGGAGCGTCTCATTCGTGAAGTTGATGCAGAGCTGCTCGAGACTGTTCTTCTTCATGACTTCAAAGCCGAAAATGTCCAAGATGCCGATAAACGGTGCCACAGTGGCGGCTCCTGGCTTCGTGGCGCGATTGCGACTGCTATCCTGGGCTGTGGCTGTCTGCTCCTTGGCGTACGAGTTGATCCGGGCGATCATGTGGTTGAATAACTCCCCGTAGAGATACTTACAGAACGCATCCATGGCGTTCTTGGCCTGGTCCGGCGTGAGCTTGATCTCCAGAATGCTGCCACGGCCCGTGACAGTCGTCTGTGTGACCATCTTCTTGGCGAATTCGGCTGGCTCGACGCCCAACAGACTGGCCACGTGCTCCAAATTCACACCACGAGACTCCTCCGGGAACTTGGGCACGGTGGTCTCATCATTGTTGGACAAACCACTCTTGACGGCTTCGAACTGCATGTTGCCGAGGTGGAGAATCACCGCGAGCAGCTCCATCAGTGGTAACTGGAACGACTGCTTGTCCATACCAAGCTGGTCCATGCACTTACGAAGCTGGTCAAACTCGGCAGCGTCGTCCACGCCATCAACTTCGATGCAGTCGCCTCGTGTCAGGTAGACGTAGTTCCACACATCGTCGACAAGCTTCAGACGACGTTCTTCCGCTGGTGCGAGCGACTTCAAACCGGCGAGAAGCTGGTAAAAGACGTGGTAGTTACGCTCGTTGGCTTGCGGCATCACGAGACGCGTCTTCTCTAGCAGGAAGTGGCGGATCGATACACCGGCCATGCGTCCTTCTGTGTTGTAGTGGATCTGGATGTACTTGCCGAATCGACTCGAGTTGTCATTCCGCGACGTCTTGGCATTGCCAAACGATTCCAAGATCAAATTCGACAGCACGACACACTCTTCGATCTTTTCGTGGACGCTCGTGGCGTTGCTGCTGCCAACAGAGCCTCCAGACGCCTTGCTCTTACTGCACTCGAGCTGAGCCGCGTGTTTACTGGCCGTCGCAAGGTACTTCATGATATACTTGGAGGCCTCGGTCTTCCCAGCACCGCTCTCGCCACTCACGATGATCGACTGAGGCGTACCACTTCCCGCGACAACGCCCTTCATGCCTGTGTACGCCTTCTCTGCGATCGTGAACAAATGCGGTGGGCGCTTGTTCGTGCCGTCGTCGTGTGGTGAGGGCGCAGACTTGCTCGCGTGCTGCTCCATGTAGCCCATGACATCGTAGAGCAGAGGGATCGTCTTGTATGGGTTGATCGACAGCAGAATATCGGCCGTGAACGTGTAGATCCTGTCGGCTTCGAAGCGCTGACGCAGCACGTTGAGCAGCGGCGCTTCGTGCATGTTGTTCATCTGCGCAATGTCGTCGTGGTCGACAATGTGCGACGGATCGAACGCGTACAGTTTGCCCAGCGCCATGGTCTGAAGCTTCTCGTCTGGTGCGTCGGGGACGTACACCTGCGCCGTTTGCTGGTCGTTCGCGATGCTCTGGACTTCGCCAATGCGCCACAAGACCTTGGGGTCCGTGACCCAGACCTTGGTGCCAGGCACGACGTGGTTCCGGTTCATTCGTCCGAGCGCAGGAAGCCCCGACACACCCGCGTGGTTGTTATTCGATGCTGACGACGAGATCGCCCCAGCGCTGTGGCCATGGCTGCCGCCCGGGCCGGGCTTGTACGACGGCGACTTGGACGGCGCACCCGTCGGCGCCGTCGGAGTCGGCAGCACGGTCTTCTTCAGGAACATCGTACTCTCTACCGGCTCTTCCTGCGGATGCTGTCGAATGCGCGAGCGTCGGAAGCGAGGGCCTTTCGAAGAGGTCTTAGACGTGCGTAAGTCGCTTCCGATTGGGACTCAACGTGCACACCATCGCAAGCCCGAGAGCCTCTGACATCTATAAATCGAACCGTTTCGAAACCATTGCCCGCCATGCTCCAAATGCGGATCCGCTCCATCACTAACTACCTCATTGGTTCCATACACCGGCGAAGAACTGCGAGTCCCCAGTTCCATTTATGGCTCTTCGTGGTCGAGAGCCCGCCTTTCTCACTCCCCAAACATGGGTACATGTACCTCAAACATGGTACATCATGCAATGTACCCTAGATATTCCTAAGTAACGATATGAAGTAGCGCCTACGTGGCAATTGGCCCGCTGAGTGACACGTCGACGCCCCCTCGCGCGACTGACATCCCTGGCCAAAGCGTCATCGGAATTCAGCATCTCACATCATCGCGACCATGCACGCCGATCTGCGAGGCTTCTGTGCGTCTCCACGCCCACCCCCATGGCTATATGACTGTCTACTGTATCATACTGATCTCTCTGCCTGTCGATTGGTGTGTTTAGACGGCGCGCCGGTGACATACGCGGCCTCTGTGGCCATCGGCGCCGCCAGCTCCGCCAGCATTCTCTTCGGCTACGGCCGCTTCTTCCTGCTGCGTACGTCCTCAAAGCGCTTGATTATCAAAGCCTGAAGACGAGCAGTCGCTTACTATGGCTGTTTATGTGTCTGTGTGTTTGCAGAGCGTGACGGCGTACTGCTGCGCAACCAGCACTGGCGCCTGTTCTCCAGCCAGCTCGCATTCCACCAGTACGTCTCCCTCCATCTCCGTCTCCATCACTTCCACGCATACAGCGTCTCTGACTGATCCCTTGCGTTTGCGTCATTACAGTGGCTTGGCGGCGTCCCTGGGTCTCTATCTTCTCTTCCAGTTCCGCGTGCTGGAGCGCCAGGTGCGTCTTCGTAGCTCTTCGCTTTAACGGCTACGTCTCTCATGCTCATTCGACTGTATCTCATTACCCTCTGTAGATGGGCTCGCGCAAGTTCGGAAGCCTGCTCTTCTTCGTGTGGACGATCATGGCGACGCTTGAGCTGGCGGCTCTACTCTCGTGGCCAGCGGTGGCCCGCCGCCTTCCCGCTGGTCCGTACGCGGCGCTCGGCGCACTCACTGTGTTTTTCATCAGTACGTATTCGCTTTGCTTGTGAGCGTTGGATGCCCTCACTGATAGAGTGCCTTGTCGTACTGCAGAATATGTGCCGACGCTGTACCCGAAGGCGTTCAGCGTCGTGGGGCTCAACTTCTCGGACAAATCAACCACGTACGCGCTGCTTCTCGTGGTACGACGCCCACCTCACGCCTTTCTTCTGTCGTTTGGCTGCCTATTGACTTGATTTTCGTATAGATCCTGGGCCGTAACCCTCGCACGCTGCTGTCGTTCCTGCCTGGCGTGGTGCTTGGCGTGCTGTTCAGCTCCACGCCGCTCTCCAAGCTCCAGCTGCCGTCGTTCATCTGCACCATCCTCAGCGTACGTCTCTCCTGCCGCCATGTTTTGTATCCTCACTCACCGCATTGTGTGGCATGGCAGATCTTCCACCCATTCTTCGATGTCGTGCCTGCCAGTGCCATCGCTCAGCAGCGACAGCGTCGTGTGTTGCAGGCCCAGCAACGCCTTGGCGTGCGACCGAACGCTGCTGCGGCTCCTGGTGGCCATGGGTTCCGCGATCAGCTCCTTCCAGGTGGCATGCTGCCTCCGCACCAGGCTGCCGTCCCTGCGGCGGTTGTCTCCGAAGAAGCCATCGAGCAGTTGCTGGTGCGTCATCCCCGTTACTTGAGACTCTCTCCACCTCACAAATTCAAATTCTCACGTGGTGTGCTTGGTGGAACTGATGCAGGCGTTGGGCTTCGACCGAGAACGTGTGCTGGCGGCTCTCCAGGCCGCGGACAACAACGTCGAGGCAGCCGCCAACCGTCTGCTGAATGGCGTGTAAGCATTTCTGGACGCAATGGTTGAAACCCCACGCAAGACAAGTACGAAACACATAGAAAACAGGTCGGTTCCACAGTGTGGGGCGCGAGAGAGAGAGCTCCCCTCACGCTCCTAAAAGATGTCAACGTTGAGGATCTTAATCTCGTCGGCAGGCCTGTCGAACTTGTCTGTCCGCGTCTGCTCGATCGCCGAGACCGTGTCTTTGCCCTGCTCCACGCGCCCAAACACGGTGTGCTTGTTGTCCAGCCACGGAGTCGGCACTGTTGTGATGAAAAACTGGGAGCCGTTCGTGCCAGGTCCGGCGTTCGCCATCGACACCGTGAACGCGCGATCGTGGCGCAGGCTGCGGTGGAACTCGTCCTCGAACTCGCCGCCCCAGATCGACTCGCCGCCAGTGCCGTCGCCCAGCGGGTCGCCGGTCTGGACCATAAAGTTCTTGATCACGCGGTGGAAGATCACGTTGTCGTAGTATCCGTCCCGTGCGTGCGTGCAGAAGTTCTCGATCGTGCGCGGACACTCCTTGCCGAATAGCTTGATCGTGATGTCGCCCATGGTCGTGTGCAGCACGGCCTTTTCACCCAGCTTCTTGGACGTCGTCGTCTCGGCCACGATCTGCGTCTCCTCCAGAGTCGGCTTCTCGTTGAACACGTCACGTCCGCCAGCTCCATCTCCGCTTTCATCATCGTCTTCTTCGGGCTCTCGCGATGAAAACAAAAAGAAGCGACTGCGCTTGAACGACGTGGCAAACACCGTCGGGTCGATCAGCGACTTGCTCTCGTCCGACATGATCAGAGCCTCGGTCTTGATGCCCTTGGACGCGTTCAGCTGGCGCTCGATCTGCGAGTTGACCTTGGGCTTTCCCTGGAACAGCGCGATGCGCAGGAACCGGTCCGAGCTCTCCACTTTGCCCAGCACACGCGCCAGTTTGTTGGTCTCAAGGTTCACGACCTTGATCCCCAGCAGCGTCGGGTACAAGATGAAGTGTCCAGACTCGTCAAACAGGCAGTTGCTCGCAACGTCGGACGCCGCGAGTTCCTTTTCCACGGCCCCACGGCGTCCGAAATCGATCGAGTCGAGATGCAGCGAGTCATCGGCTTGGGCGTCTTCAAACACCTGCAGACTCTCGTCGTACTTGCGGCGCAGCTTGCCCGTCGCGAACCGGAACACTCGGATCTGCGCGTCTTTCGCCGTGACCACAAACGACTCTCCGTTCGGACTCACGTCGATGGACGTCGCGTACGTCTTGCTCTTGGCCAGGTCGTACAGGTCCGTCTCGCCCTTAAACTTGAACTTAACGCCGCTCGTGGGCATCTTGAGCGTCTCGGCGTTCCAGAACTCGATATGGCCACGCATATCGCCACTAATCACGCAGTTGAACGCCGCGTTGAAGCCCAGCACAGTCACGGGAGCCGTGTGGGTCTTGTCCAGCACGTGCAGTGGCTCGGGCGTCGTCTGCTCGGCATTGTAAACCCGCAGCGCCGGTCCGTCCTGGTCCGCGACCACGACCTTTGCGTCAATGGCGCCCTTCTGGTGGACCCAGCAGCACTCGCTGGGCACGAACGGAAGCTGCAGCATGTTGACCATGTCGAAGCCCAGCACGTCGTAGAACTTGATCGTCTGGTCCGTGGACGCCGAGCAGAGCCGCAAGCCGTCGCGCGAGACCGCGAGCGCCGTCACGGGCCCCAAGTGGGCCTTGTAGTGCTTCACGAACTCGATTCCTTTGGACATTTTCTTCCAGAACTTGACGTGGCCGTCGCGACTCGCCGTGATCAAAAACTGCGTCTCGGGCGCAACGACCACGTGGCTTACGACGTCGCGGTGCATGTAGCTGCGCTCGTACATGGCGGCGCTGGGCAGGTTCTTCAGGTACTCGGCTTCAAACTGCAACGTCTTCTTGCGCTTCTTGTGCACGGGCGCCTGCGGAATGGGCATGGGGCCGACGTCGTCGTCGTCATCGTCGTCGTCTTCCTGGGCCTCCTGGCCACGTCCAGTACCGCTAGAGGCCGCAGTATCACCAGCACGACTTGCGCTTTCTTCGTGCTGCATCTTCACGTCGTCATCGTCGCCGCGAGCGTGCTTCTTGGCCGCTGGCATCTCGTCGCGAGCGTGGTGCGGCTTCCTGCTTCTTGCTTCGATCTTGGCTGCTCACCACCGCAGTCCGGTTAACTTAATCGATACCACTCCAATTCAACACAGAATCGTGCCCAATCTCCGTGATTAACTCATCAATTCATTTGTCTCCTAATTTTGAATCGTGGTTAACTTATGCGGCCATTTCCGACGAAGATGGCCTCGATGGCGACGGCGACGCCGCCATTACCCCGCTTCCTGCTCCTCCTCCGCTGCTCGCAGTGGCCAGCGCTGCCTCCACCTGCATACGCAGCCTCTCTCCACAGAGAAAGTGCTTGAAGATGGCGCTTCTCACGCGCACAAACTCGCTGCGGTTGGGCATCGGATGCGACATATAGCGGAAGAACATGCGTCCGACCGACGGCACCGAGTTGTTTTGGTACATGGAGTAGATCACGAGCACTGTGGAGCGCTCGCTCTCGATGCGGATCATGTCCATGGGGCAGCTCATGCTCAAATCCACGAGCGCACGCAGCAGTGCCTTCTCGTCGTCGCGTTCAAAGTCGATTTCAAAGTCCATGTCCACGTAGAGTGGGTTCACGACGTTCAAGTAGCCCAGCGACGCGTACACGCGTCTGCGGTCTGTGGCCACGAGCCTATCGAGCATCTCGCCCAGGTTCTCCACGTCAATGAGCATACGGTGGACGGCGAGGATGATCTTGAAGCGACACGTCTCAAAGTTCTTGGGAAAATACTGCAACACTCGATGGGCCTGGGCGCTCGAGACAAACTTGTTGGCGATCGCCAAGTGGAACAGTAGTAGTTGGTACTTGAGGTCTTTCCGCTTGTGGAGAGGGATGTAGATCGCAAACACCTCAGCGCCGATCTCGTTCAGTAGCGAGTCCAGGGCTTCGTCGGTGAGCTCGAGGGGATGCGGGATGTCTTCGTGGCGGATCGTCGACACGTAGTCAAATTCAAGCACGCCAGAGCTGGGTAAATGGTCGAAGAACTCGTACGTGAGCCGGAGCGCCTTGCGGTTGTAGCTGGCGTTGCGCCAGTTGAACGCCTTGCCGAACTGTGAGCTGTCGGTACGTTTCGGGTGCAGCTCGGCAGCGACGCTGGCTTCTTTCGCGTTGAGGATCGCGAACCAGATCGCGATCTTACGCTGTCCACGGTCTCCGAGGTTCAGCGTCCAGCGGCCCGTGGGGTTTTGCGTCGTGAATTGGATCAAGGACACGCCAAAGTTGTCGATCAGCCGCCGCTGCTCGGCGGTCGTCAAGTGCTGCTGCAAGAACCGGAAGACTTTGTCGCCGTCCACAAGACACGGCCACAAGCGACCGACGATCTCGACGACGTCGATTGAGCCGCGTAGTCGGTCCACGAAGATCGAGGCCAAGTCCGTGGTCATGTACAGGTCATTCAGTGCGAGTGCGAGCAGACTCGCCTTCTCGCGAGAAGAGAAACCACGCTCGATGATGCGGATCAGCGCCATGCAGGAGGTTTCGTTCAGATGCGGCGTCGCACGCATCGGAGGAGGCGCAAATGCAGCGCTGGCTCGGAAGACGCCGTGGTCTTGTGGCGGCTGCCACAGCTTGCCAGTTGCGGT
Organism: Pythium sukuiense; assembly: GCA_023334995.1. NCBI lineage: Eukaryota > Oomycota > Peronosporomycetes > Pythiales > Pythiaceae > Pythium > Pythium sukuiense. The sequence continues at coordinate 17,705 of JAADVL010000317.1, forward strand.
CTCCACGAGTCCACCACGGTCGTAGTCCACAGTCAAGTTGATTGTGACTGGCTTCTTGGGGACTCGATCGTCGACGAACGCAATGTCAGTGATGGTGCACGTGCGATGTATCAAAGCGAAGTCGATGAGCTCACTGGCCACGGCGAAGTCGTACGGCGAGTCGCCGATGCGAAGCGCAAATGGCGAGAGCATCGACGGTACGAGGATGTCGAAGATCGGGTCTTTCTCACCGTTCAAAGACTCGACGTCGTGGGCCGAGACGTGAAATTCACACGGTGATCCCAGCGACACTGTCCGCAGCAATGCCTTCGCGCCAGTCGCACCGATGCGGTTATCGTCCAGCCGAAGATGAAGTAGAGACCGGTTTTTCCGCAAGTAAAACGCAAATGCGACCGCGCTTCGTCCGCCGAGATTGTTTCGAGACAGATCCAGTTCGACCAGGCTCGTGTTGAACGCAAGTGCCGCGGCGAGCTGCTCGGCGCCTTCGTCCGAGAACCGGTTCATTGTGAGGTTGAGTTTCCGAAGCATCGTGTTCGTTCGGAGTGAGTAGCCGATGGCGATCGCACCTGCACGGCAGATTTTGTTCCACGACATGTCCAGCTCCGTGACCGAACACGACGGCTGAGTCAGCATATCGCCAACGAGCGTCGCGCACGTCGAGCTGATCGTGTTGTACGCCATATTGACGACTTGTAGCGACCGGTGGGTCTCAATGGCGCTCGTCAGCGGCCCCACGGCGTCTGAGCCCCCGATCTTGGCGTGCGAGAGATCGAGATGCGTGAGTTGCGTGCAGATCCCAAGAAACCTCGCGATCTGCGTACAGCCAGCGACTCCAATCTCGTTTTGACTGAGGTTCAGCACACGCAGATCGTTTCCGCGTCGGCGTGAAGATCCACCGCTGGCACCGTTACTCGAAGGAGGACGCACTGGTGAGGAGGCGGCTTCGAGCGACTCGAGCAATTGGATTATTGACGTGTCGGTGAGGCGGTTATTACTCAGGTCCAGCACGTGGATCGACTGGAAGTGCTGTAGCGACTTGGACAAAGCATCCATTTTCGCATCACCCAGACCGAAGTGCTGCAGGTGCAGTGCCAAGTGGTGCTTCTTCATGGCGTATTTGCCGTCGGGCGTCGGCTGCAAGTCTTCGTGGTTGGTGTGCTTGGCGTGGACGGCACTAACAAGGTTGGCCACGACGGAGCTGAAGTTGGACCGTCGTGCCATGGGCAGCAACCGCTTGGCAGGGACTTGCACCTCGTGGATTCGCGAGAAAATGGGCTCTGGGAGGATATGTTTCTTTTCGCATTCGTGGAAGAACAGCGAACGTGGTGACAGCTTGCTGTATCGATGGGTTTCTCCATCTCCACTATCGTCGTCAGCATCATCGTCGTCGCCATGCGGCTCGGCTGAAGTCTGGAGCTTGTGGTGCTCCGACACTTGCAGCTTCTTCCATTTCGTGAAGAGGTTGTGCTTGTCCGCGTAGTACTGGATCTGCCCGTCGTTGGACGTATGGCGCTGAATCTCTTTGATGATCCTAAATGCAAGCCCCATCAGCAACGAATTCCGAGGCAGTCAAGTGCAAGAACTCCAGCTACGTACTTTCGAGTGTGCGGCAGACGTGGAATCACTTGCGGAGTGTTAATGATGTGGGGCTGGTACAACGACAACCCTCGCTCACGACGAGCTGCTTCCGATGCGGATACGAGCGTCTTCGCCGCATCAGTCAGATCAGCCTGCTTGTCAAGACGACGCTTGCTGCCGATCGACTCCAAGAAACCCTGCTGGCGCTTTGCCTCGAGAAGATGGAAGTCTTTCTTCTGCAAGAGCCCCTCCGCAGTCTCCAGTTGCGTGTCAAAGTGAAGCCGCTTAAGTTCGTCGTCGTCGACTCGTGGGTGGCCATTCGCAGGCGCCGATTGAGTCGCGTTTTGGAACCGCTTCTCCAGCTCCCACTTCACTTTGGTCGTCGCCGCCATCACTGCGTCCACCTCCTCCGGCGTCGGCATCGAACTCGTCGAGTCTGTGGCTGGCAGGTCGCGAATGGCACTCGACAGGTTGTGAGCATGAAATGAAGGATGCAGACGACTCGTGGTGGTGCTGGCAGTCGAGGGTCGATCGGTATCGTACAACGACTCCAAGCGAAGACTCGGGTACATGAACTTCTCCAAGTCGCCGAGAATCACGGCCTTCCACTTGATGTCTTTGGTTTCAAACGTGCCAATCGGTCGGCGTTGTGGTTCTTCTGGTGCACCTGCAGATCCTGATCGACTCAAGGCTGCTGCTTTGATAGGCGAGCCAGTCACAAGCTCGCGCTCCTCGCCTTCGATAGTCGTCGCCAGTCGGATCGTAGCATTCTTGCGCTTGCGGCCTTGAATCTTTCGACGCTGGTTCGCAGCTATGAGCTTCAACTTGGAGACATTCTGGATACTCAAACCCGGCTTGTGTGCTGGCGTAGACTCAGCCACTGCAGCAGGTATGGACTGCGTGTTGGTCGACTGCGATGGTTCGTCGTTTTTGGCATCATCTCCGACTGGCTGCTGAGACTCTTCTGGCTTGCCAAGCGCCTGGTTAGCGGACCCTACGAGTGATGCGAGGGAAATGCCCGTGCGTTGTTTGCCCAAGCGGAACGACGACGCCTGCGGCTGCAGCGACGGTGGATTCTCACCACGCTTCATGATGGACGGCGTTTGGGAATCACTCCCGTATGAAAGAGGCGATACGACGGCCAGCACTCTCCAAATTTGGATTGACAAGGTGGTCTGATTGATGGCGACTACCAGAGTGATGGAGAAAGCGAAGAAATCCGCAGGCTCACAGATCCAAGGAGCGAGCAAATGAGCGGTGCAGGCAGCTCCCCACAAGGCAATACACAACGAAACGGAACATGCGGATCAGTTCCCGTCAAGCCGTGGTGCTGAGCATCATTACGGTGCTTGTCGCCGTCGGAGCGATCGTCGGAATCGTGCTTTCTGTGAGTGGCGATTCGTCCTCAGCGAGTACCAAGTCTGAAGGCGGCGGTCCAGGTGGGAAAGTCTCGAAAGACGAGCTGCCTTTGGGTGGAGGTGGCAGGGCCGATACTGTCTTAAAGACTCGAGGAGGTCAACCAGCGATGACCAACGGATCCAGCTCTGGTGGCGAGGTTGCGGCGACGGAGATACCGGAAACTGATCCGACCAAAGAAGTCTACTCAGTCTCAGCCTTGGCGATTGGTGATTGGGGACGAACCGTTCTAAAAGACGGCGGCTCGTGCTGCCAGCGACGCAAGAGCTTCACGGTGCTGGACTACAATGCCATGGAGTACACGGCCTCGCTGTTGGGACTCGCGGCGGCGCAGCTCCAGCCACGGCCATCAGTGATCATAGGCCACGGTGACAATTTCTACTGGACAGGACTGCAGAGTACCAATGACCGAGCGTACCGCTTCATGGAGACGTTCGAGACCAAGTACGCAGACGCGTCACTGCGTGGAATCCCGTGGATCAACGTCATGGGCAACCACGACTACGGCGGTGCTAGTTACGTTTGTTCCAACGGCGACGTCCCTGCAAAGTGTGGCTCAACCGAGGAGCTGTTGGCGCATTTGCAGCAGAAATTCACGCTTCAATCCAGCTACGTGAGCCCAAACGACGACCGCTGGCACATGCCCAGTCGATTCTTCGTTCACGCTCTTCGAGATGAGGCATCAGATACGGTGGTGGAGATCTACAACACGGACACGAACGACGCCGAGTCCCACGGAGCTCGCCAGATCTGCTGCCAGTGCTTTGGCTACGCGAATGGCGACGACAGCATGTGTGAGGGTGTGGATCGAGGTCACGCATACTGCGCTGGCGGGGACACGGCCATGTACGATGCGTGCATGAAGCAGCTCAAGACGTGGGCCATGGAGACACGCGAGCAGCTCACAGAGACCGCAACAGCATCCAACGCAACTTGGACGATCGTGAATACCCACTACTCGCCGTACGCCCACTACGGCCCAGAGGAGGCTGATGCGTGGCGCGATCGCCTGGACGGACTGGGCATCAATATCTTCTTTTACGGCCACACCCACGGTGAGAAGCACGACTACTCGACGCTGTTGAAGACGCACTTCATCGAGAACGGGGCTGGCGGGGGGATCCAGAACGAGTCGCCCAGCGGCATCCCGCCATACGCGGCGTACGTGGAGAACGTGTGGGCAGCCGGCCACTACCCGTACGGGATCTTCTCGCTGCGGCTCTCGCCCAACTGGGCGCAGGTGCAGTTTCTGACTTTTGACGACCAGTGGGTCATGCAGAAGGAGCTATCGGCGTCGGTTGTGGGCGGCATTGCAGTCAAGCACTGCTGGTACATCCCACGACATGGAGGACGCGGCCGGCGGTGCGTCACGGACGCTGACGATGCATGAAGAGCTGCAAACCGAGAAAGGCGGCAAACTGCAACGTAGGTACAGGATAGACCAGCAGTTCAGTGAAATGAAAAACAGGAAGAAAAAAAATAGAATCAAAAGGCAGAAGAAAAACAGCATGAAGTTGAATTGATGTTGGAATTTTACGTTTCACTGGATCGAGTGACGAAAAGAGAGCAGAGACCGTGCAAAAGTGTTTTGTTCGATCGTCTATTTCGCCTCTGATTGGCTAGGATAAGGGTGATTGATGAAATTTACCGCAGAAGAACACCAGCCACAGCTTTGGTTGAAGCCACCTGGTGGAAACTTTGGCTCGCCCCTCCCCCACGTGGGTGCTGTATTGAAGTGATTTTTGCAAACTCAAGTACCTCTCAGAGTGAATACCTGTTCCCTGGCTCAGCTGTCACCCGAATTCAAGGCTCAAAGGTTGCCTGTATGATCGGATGACCTCGGATATAGGATTATTACCGTGATGGGAAGATCGAAATGCAGAGGCAGCAGAGAAGTGATCTGGTCCCAGCTTTCTCTGCGATTTGATTGGGTAATTTCCACTCCTTCTGACTCTGTCCGCACAAAAAAGTGAGGAGCTCACTTGGGAAGCTCCGCCTGCAGCCAGTTGCGGTGCATGGGAGGAGCTCGTGCAGCCGCCTGGCGACCAGCTCCTCCGTGTGTCTGTGCGTCTGTCCGCTCTGTGCCGTTGTGTTCGTCGCCTTGGCTTCCATGCCACCACCCGGCGGCCACAGATCCGCTTTTCCCAGTCCAAGCGATATTGAAGAACCCACAGCCAGCATCGCAGGTCAAACAGCGAGGAAGAGTCGCCGAAGCAGCTTCCACTATTGATATCCAGACCCTACACGCACGTGCGTGCGACTATCGACTCAGTTTATAAATCTACGCCACCAACACAGCATCATGATGCTCGCGTTTGAAGCCACGACGTCCGTGCTGGACCGCAAGCTCCAGCAGCCATCCCAGTCGACAATGGAGCGTCCGCAGCGCTGGGCAATGCGCCGCTGGTCTCTCCCCGGCACTGACGACACTCGTAGCAAGACTCACAAGTCAAGCTCTCCTACGACAACTGCCACGCCACCTGCACCAGCCAAGACCACTGTGGCGCCACCGCCGCCGCCCTCTGAGAGTGACAAGGAGAAGCGCAAGCGAAGCCGCAGTGTGGACATGTCACCATTGCAATCAAGCATCAAAAAGGCTCCGGCTGTGCTCACAGCCAAGCTTGCACAGTGTGTGGAGGCCATGGGTCTGCGGGATGCGCTGCATCGCTACAAGAAGAACGGCGCTGTTGTTGCAGAGGACCTTGACGACGAACCCCGACACACGGCGGCAAACGCCAACAGCAAGGGACGCCACGTGCACTTCCCATCGAGCCCAGCTCACTTCAAGCAGGTCTTTGAGCGTCCTGCAACGACGGCAGAGGAGAAGAAGGAGTACCATTATTCCCGGGATGAGCTCATGGATATGGTCCTGGAGGCCAAGGAGTGTCTTGCTCGTGAGCGCCGCTTCTCTAGCCAGCCGGAAAACACCATCTTCGAACAGGGCTACCTCACGCTTCCAAACGAGCTCCACTTCTTCCACCACAAGCGGTATTACTGCATTCTAAAGGCCCGCGAGCTGCTCTGCTACGCCTCTCCAGCCCACGCGAGCAAGAATGTGAATGTAAAATGCAAGATCCCCATCCTCAAGGTGCAGGAGTGTTCGACCATGTCGAACCAGGCTAAGATCGTTGCGTTCGGTGCACACCTGCCTCCTACACTGCCTCTCATGTTCTTCGTCACAAGAGCCGATGGTGAGCGTGTGCTGTTCGCCGCGGAGTCGCGGTCTACCAAGAAGAGCTGGGTCCACATTCTGCTTCGTTTAACGCAAGTCCAGGAAGTTCTACCTCCATGCTTGCTCCGTGAGACGTCCACGACATCGTCGACCTCGACATGTACATCCGAGGAGGACTCGGGCCACTCATCAGAAGAGGAGGATTGCGAGGAGAAGCAACTGCCCCACGAAACACCTGAGGGTCTCTCTTGCAAAAGCAAGGAGTCCCCAGTGGTGGAGGAGTGCCACGAAAGCAACAACGTGGAATCTAGATCCGAGGATAGCTAGAGAGGCAGTAATGTGCGGTAACTTTCTATTTAGTCAGCACTTCAACGTGGTCGAAAATGTCGAAAATGTCGTATTCGAGATTTGCCATGTCGCACACGATCCCCCCGTTATTGCCTTTATCCAAATAGTGACACTGGTTGAACCCGACAGTGAAACGACTGAATGAGGTCATTATTACCAGGTGAGTGGTGTGACCTGGCATATCCGTCATAGATTCTCGGTTGAAGCACCTGCCATCACTTCGACTTCCTCCGTGAGAAGCTCAAGAGACCCCACGCTCCCCCCGACCGAGAAGAAGCATGAAGATCTTCTCCGTCGCTGCCTGTGCCGCCTTCGCGTGCGCTGCATCCGCCACCATCTCCACTGCCGACAGCGTCGCCACGTCGACCCACGCGCCGGTGTTTCTGCCTGATGGTCTCATGCACCAAAAAGGCGACTGCCATGCTCTCCACTCCGAGGACCAGTGCGTGAAGAATCACTGTCTGTGGTGCCGCTCAGCAGCCGTGCCGTCGTCGTGCTACACGGAGGACGAGGCCAGCCAGCTTCCGCCGGCGGTGTTCCAGTGCGACAAGGGCCACAGCGTCGCCGACTGGGCTCTCACGGCTGTTCCTGAGGATGTGAACGGCCTGTTTGGAGCGTGGCAGCGTCTCCACGGCAAGAAATACGAGTCAGCGATGGAAAGTGAGATGCGCCGTGCGGTGTTTGAGACCAACGCGCGCATGGTCGCGGCCCACAACAGCCGCAACGACGTGTCGTTCACCATGGAGCTGAACGAGTTTGCCGACCTGACCTGGTACGGAGAGCGCACAGTACTCTCATTTTTCATTGTGTAGATGCTGATGTGTTTGGATTGCTGTCGGAACAGGGCTGAGTTCAAGAACTGGTTCTTGGGAGCTCCCCAGAACTGCTCGGCGACCCATACCAGGTACAGAGAGATTGCTGTTTGTTTTGAGATGGCATTGGAGTTGTGACTGATTTTCCTTTTGTTGCATTGCCAGCACGCCGGGTGTCCAGTACAGTGACGACGTGCCGGAAGAGAAGGACTGGCGCACGCAAGGTGCTGTCACGCCCGTTAAGAACCAGGGCAAGTGCGGATCGTGCTGGACTTTCTCGTCGACAGGATGTCTGGAGAGCCACAACATCCTCAAGCACGGTAAGACGGCGTCGCTATCGGAGCAGAACCTCATCGACTGTGCCGGGGCCTTTGACAACCACGGCTGCAACGGTGGCCTCCCGTCGCACGCGTTCGAGTACGTGCACTACAACGGCGGTCTTGATACTGAGGACACGTACCCGTACCACGCCAAGGACGAGAAGTGCAAGTTCAACACCTACCACGTCGGCGTCAAGGTCGATGCAGTGGTCAACATCACGTCCCTGAACGAGAACGAGCTGAAGCAAGCCGTGGGTACCAAGGGCCCCGTGAGTATCGCGTTCCAGGTCGTGTCGGACTTCCGCTTCTACAAGTCTGGCGTGTACGAGTCCAAGGACTGTCACTCGGGCGAGCAGGATGTGAACCACGCCGTGCTGGCCGTGGGCTACGGCACGGAGGCCGGCAAGAAACACTGGATCGTCAAGAACAGTTGGGGGGCCGAGTGGGGCATGAGCGGCTACTTCCAGATCAAGCGCGACGAGAATATGTGCGGTGTGGCTGACTGTGCTTCGTATCCCATCGTCGGCTAAGCGTGTTGCCTAAGGCCAGCGAAGGCACAGTGAGCGACTGGATTGTTGATGAAAATGCTAATGACGTAGCCTAGCCAAATCCATGTAGCTTTTCGTGGTGTGTACTTTCTCGAAAATTGAAGTGACGGTCCCCTCACAAGCATTCTCATCTGGATCCTGACGATTGGCTTTGGGCACGTGGACCTCAACAACTCTATCAAAAGAGGCGAGCCATTTTCGAATATTTCCAAAACACGGTGCATGCGTCGTGGAGAACCGTTTCATGTTCTGGGATCTTTGCTTGTTTCACAGAACAAGGTGCCCTTCAGATAGGCGCGATGTCATGACTGAGTTGAAAGGATTCACAGCCTGTGAACAACGGATATATGTGATTACACCCCTCCCAGCTGACCACAACCTTCACCCAGAAGGCACGTTTGGGCGAGGCCAGTCTAACGGGCGCCGTCGACGCGATTGTCTGAGCAAAGCACTTGGGAGCCACTACCAGCGCCACATCTCGCCTCAAGTTAGACTTCACTGCCTTCCAGTTAGACTTCTCAGACTTCGACAAGCTACGTCCACACATCTCGAGAATGGGCAAGAACCACTACGCAGCGACCGAAGGCGAGACGCTGCCGCTCAAGGGCGCGCCGTATGAGGCTCGCGGAAACGGCAGCGCGCGCCGCGTTCCACTGGACGCGAAGACGCTGAGCGCCCAGCGGAAGCTCCAATGGGCATGCGCATTTTCCCTCATGTTCATGTTCGCTGAGGTCGTCGGCGGCTTCCTCGCCGGCAGTCTGGCGATCATGACGGACGCCGCGCATCTGCTGTCGGACGTGGCGGGCTTCCTCATCTCGCTCTTCGCGATCTGGGCGCAGACGCTGCCGGCATCGTCACGTTTGAGCTACGGTTTCCAGCGTGCTGAGGTCATCGGTGCCATCACGAGCGTGCTCGTGATCTGGGTGCTCACCGGCGTGCTCGTCTACGCCGCCGTGGAACGCTTCATGGATTGTCTCAAGCCCGAGCCAGCCGAGCGCGTGAACGGAAAGCTTATGTTCATCGTCGCGGTGATCGGGCTGTTCGTGAACCTCATCCTCATGCAGATCCTCGGCCACGGTCACTCCCACGGTGGCAGCGGCCACGGCCACAGCCACGGCGCGGCCGAGAACCATGGCCACGCCCACGGTAAGACTGAGAGCAAGAGCGACAGCCACGCTCATGGAAACGGCCACGGCCACTCGCACGGTGAGCTCAAGAAGACCAAGAGCAAGAAGGGACACGGCCACGGCCACGGTGGAAGCGACCACGAGAGCGACAACCACGGCCACGGCCACGGCCATGGACACGGTGGTGATATTGAACTGGGCAACGGCAAGCCGGCCAAGAAGGAGGAGAGCAAGCTCGAGAACCTCAACATCCGGGCTGCGTACATCCACGCTCTTGGCGACTTCCTGCAGAGCATCGGCGTGTGTATTGCTGGTGGCCTCATTTGGTACAACCCTTCGTGGCAGATTGCAGACCCGATCGCGACCTTCCTGTTCTCGTTCCTCGTGCTGGGTACCACTATCGGCATTGTCAAGAGCAGCATCCACGTGCTGATGGAAGGCACGCCGGAGGGCATCAACTCGGAGGAGATCGAAGACGGCCTGCGCGCGTGTCCGTCCGTGTTGGCTGTCCACGACCTTCACATTTGGTCGTTGAGCGCCGGTCTGCCGTCGCTCAGCGTCCACTTGATCTCGGACAACGCAGAAGCGGCGCTCGACGAGGCACAGGACTACCTCATGCACCACGGCATCACCCACACGACGATCCAGGTCGAGAAACCGACGACGCTACGTAGCTGTGCATCGAGCCTCACGTGTGGCCAGGATTCGCCTCGCCACGTGTAAATTGATCCTCTGAACTGATGACCAAGGGTACGACAAGACACACATGGCATAATACAATCTACATTCCTTTAGACATCTTTGTGCACGCATTGGTCATTGCTTTCCCATCCCAAGCATACTACTTCTCATTCGACTCGTGACGTAGGCCACCAACTCTTTGTCTCTCGTTGCCTTCGCGTTCGATAGAGCAGAGTTGTCGAATGGAATGTCCACCACTTCGTGGAGAAACTTTACAAGCTCCATGTTGCCTCTTGGGAAGACGCTCCATACAGCAAACCGAGCAGGTGCTCGCAATCCGTGCTGTCCGTGTAGGAACTTGACAACGTCCAAGTGTCCCTTCCTGGCTGCACCCGCCAGTGCTTCTTCTGAGCATCCTTCGGTGCGGTTTGCATGGAGGAAACGAACGATGTTCAAGTGGCCGTTCGTCGCGGCGTACTCCATCGCCATCGCCGTACATCCTTCCTTTCGATTGTGGTGAAGGAACAGCACATCCTCAGAATGCCCTCCTCGAGCCGCAATGTCCATCGCTTTCGTTGTACAGCCTTCCAGACGGTTGTCGTGAAGAAACTGCACGACGTCCAAGTACCCTCGCGCAGCCGCTTCATCCATCGCTGCCGTTGAGCAGCCGACCGCCGAGTGTTCGTGAAGGTAGTGGATGGTCTCCCATTGGCGATAGATCAGCGCCGTGTCCATGGTTTGTGTTGTCAGTTCCTCCGGACGAGACGTGATGGGCTTCTTCAGCAACTCAAGCTCGCCTCGCTGCGCCGCAGATGCAAACGCCTCTTAAACATGCTTCTCACATGTATCTGACCGATTATCCAGAAGCCACAGAGCCACCGCTGGTGTGCTTGTCGCTGCAGCGTTGGCCATGAGCGTCGGTGGCCACGGAGCTGGCTCAGCGTCGGTCTCGTGGAACCACTGAAGCACATCAAGCCGTTCGAACCGCACAGCAAGATGAGGAAGATCCATTTGCCCAAGCCCAGCAACATGAAGACACTCAGGGCGAGAGCGCATGCCGTGGAGAAGCTGCACGGCACGCAAGTTCCCGAGCTCCATCGTACTGAGCCAAAGTCGATGGACATCTTCGAACGGATGGACGATACAAGTGGCTGTGTGAAGAGCCACAAGATCGTGGATGGCCAGCGGGATGCCGCGCTGGAACTGACATATATGCGAAAGCATCAAGCTGTCGGTGAAGACGGCCAGTGACGCGGAGGAAGCGGCGTCGGAGACGGCCTCGTTGGCCATCTTGGCTTTTCACAGTGTGGAGGTCCGATCTTGAATTGGAAGATGGGTACATAATTCCATTGGTCAATATGGTCTTGTGTGAGTGTTTTGATTGGCTGATATTTGTCGTAGTCTTGGTGTTGTCGGGAATTGGCTGAAGAAGAGAAAAATGGACGCGCATCGCCGGCGGATCGAGGAAGCGCGTGCGCGTAACTTGGCGTATATTGAAGAGTACGATTGGATTTGTAGCTCATTTACAAGCGCTATATCAATTCTAGTGTCGTGCGTGATCCTGACTGTTATACTGTGCTGGTGCTGGTGGTAGACAAGACGCAAAGAGAGCCGCGAGAGCTGCAGATGAGTTCCTGAAACAGCATTTAGGAGCGAGTGGCGACTCGGATGAGCCACACAAGACGAAGCCAAAGGCGTCCACACAGGGTAGCAATAGGAATACGAGCGTGTACATCACTGGTCTGACGACATATGTCGCCTGCAAGCAACTGGGTACGTGGAGCCCAATCGTCCGGAGGTTGTGGTGGTCGTCGTTGACTTGGTTTATGTAGAGGGACTGTGTGGGAAGATCGGCAAAGTGAGGCGGATTAAGTTCTACCAGGATGAGCGTGGCGGTCTCAAGGTTGGATTATATCGATTTGTTGGTCGTGGTGGTCGTGGAGCTGACGGATTGAAATTGTGTGGCTGACCAGGGCGATGCACTGGTGACTTTTGCCTCCCACGCCACGATGGCGAAGGCTGTCGAGAAGGTACGCTTGCAGAGCATATGCCATGTTATGATGAGGATGTTACTGATGGTAATTTGTGGCGATACTGTAGCTCAATCACTTGGAGTTCAAGCCTGGCGTGTTCATCACGTGCGTCGGAAGGACGCGAAAGGCAGTATTTCATGGCCAAAGCTCACTTTTTTCACTGGTGTAGTGCGACAGAGGCCCAGTTTGGGAATGGCACGGGCGCAAACCCATCTAAGACATCCGATCGAAGCCAACAGTACGATGGAGACTTGGAAGCCTCCTCCTCAGGTCCTAAACGATTGTTCAGCGCCGAGATTTTGCAGCGAGAAGCTTTCGGAGGTCGAGACGAGCCAGAGGACAAGGATACAGAGGGAGAGTCAAGTCAGCAGCCAACGGACCACGCATCGCTCACGACGACGACGCCGACGGAGGAACTGAACATGCCGTCTAGGTCCGTCATTTTGAGAAAGGTGTGGGATCCACTGGCACCGCAAGACGATGCCACGCAGTTCTTCACCGAGCTAGAAGAAGACATGCGCTCCGAGTGCAGCCGACATGGCATCGTCCAACACGTACGCCCCATCTCTACGAGGTATTGGCTAGCGAGATAGCACTAACCATGTTTCTCATCTCTGGCGTTTGCTAGGTCCACATCTTGCCCACGGGCGCCGTGATGATCCGATACGCGGAGCTCCCCAGCGCCATCAAGTGTCTCCAGGCCATGAACGGCCGCTGGTTCGACGGCCGTCAGCTTGAAGCCGTTTTCGACCCCAGCACACCAGAGGAGCCGGCTGATGACGACACCAAGCTCGACGCGTTCTTCGCATCACTCGGCTGATACTCCGGATGCCAGGATACGATTTCAAGTCCAAGCGTGGCCAGACACCACAATGGCAGTAGTGAATTCGTCCATGTTCCACTGCGTTTTTGAGCTTTTCTCCGTCTATTTCTGGGCAGCCACAGCCTGGGCCTGGCGCAGCTCCTTGGCTATCCTTCGGCACTCGCGGTACGCCTCGCTCTCCTTCTCGCACTCGTCGCCGTCACGCAGGCCGCCACTCTCGGCGTTCTTGGCGTCCACACAACTGCTCATTACAAGCGCCACAGTCATCCGTCAGCACTCAAACTCACACAGTATATGTACCAGTACAACGCAACTCACGTGATGTAGGCGTTCATCTGCGCTTCGCACGGGTTCACGGCCTCACCGCCGCTGATCTTGGACGCTTCGGCTCCCATTTTCCTTGTCTGGATGACTGCGATTGTGGACGCCACGCTCGCTGTGTTGCCGTTTATTAGCACCTCCGGGTCTACTATTGGTTGGTTACATAGCCAAATGTAACCCTCAGTGTACCCATTCTCGACACCATGGTGGTTCCAATCGTCACCATCTCCGATGCGGCGGCGCTGCTAGCGGACGTGGTGCTGGCGCAACGCGTGGACGAACTGGGTACACGCTCTGCAATCGTACGTAGCCAACGCCTTGATGTCTTTCTGTTGTGGTGGGTGTGTTGATGCGAGGCTGGTGAGTTGGTAAAATAGGCTCAGCAGCTCTCACGGCCGATCACGTCGACGGCGCTGTTTGAACAGCACGTTTCAGCCCAGCGTCAGCAGATCCTACTGGCGGTTCAAGATGGTCTGGTAATTGGCTTCATGAAGATTGGCTACAAGCATCTTTTCTATGTTGTAAGTCTCCATTTTTGACCATGAACCCACGATACCAGCGACTTAACGCGGGTGCTTCTAGGATGCCAAGGGCGTGTACACAGAGCTGGATCCGCTATGCGTACTGGACTTTTACGTAGTTGACGAGTTCCAGAGGCACGGCGTCGGTCTGCAGCTCTTCGCGCATCTTTTAGAGGTACGAATGAGGTGATTGGATCGAGAGAGGGTACCGTGAAGAGTAACCTTCTGACTGCGTGGCTATAGACTGAACGCGTGAGCCCAGCGCAGCTAGCATACGACCGCCCGTCGCCGAAGCTCATGGCATTCCTCAACAAGCACGCGCAACTTACGTCCTACACGCCACAACCCAACAACTTCGTGATCTTCGATGCGTATTTCCTCCACGCAACGAAACCGTAGCGCGCTGGCTATCGGCTTCTTCACGGATACACATGAGAGGTTACGCTGCAAGCCACTACAAGTATACCAGGTAACACACATCACCATTACAACATCCAATACACGGCCGCTTAGTTTGGTCGGGATCAACGCCCGCTCTGATGCTCGTTTTGGACCCACGGCACGCCCGTTCCCCTCATCGCTCTGCTTCTATCGCATTAGCAATCGCATCACTGTGGCCGCCATGTCGCTGGACGGATGATGAAGCGCCGTACAGACCAGTCTGGGAAATTGACTTGGATGGGGTCGTCCCGCCACTGTTCTGGACGCCAGACCGCCTCCTTCCTCGCGACAGAACTTGGATATCCACAGGCTGGAAAGCATCAGGGATGAGCGTGTCCACACTCGACAGGATGGACGCGACGGAGGCGTCCGTGCCGCCTGACTGAGCTCGCGATCTGTCGTTCGCAGTCACCGTCTTGTCTTCACGCAGGAACTCCTGAAGGAACGGAACAACACATCGTGAGTGGACTGAGTACTGCTTGCTTGGACGATGTATATACGAGAGCTGACCAGATGCGCGTCACTGTGGTCGCTTGCAGGGCCGAAGCCGCACATCGACACCACCGTGCCCATAATTGACCTGTTAGAGTGTACAGTCAGTCAGAAGACTTGCATGGAGTACCCAAAATAGTGTGGTTTACTGTATCATAGCTTACGTGGACCACTGAAATTACGGGAGGTCGACATTTGTGAACAGACCGACGGCCTTGTCGTGTGAAGTTGCAGCTTACCGGTAAACTATACTGATAGGTGGTTGAATAATGACGTGGAGTTCGTGGAGGTAGTGCATTTGAAAGCATGTCTTCGACTGACAGTGTGTCCAGCGGCAGATCGAGCACGTGGTGTCCCTCGCACCGACGTATCCATTCTTAAAGAAGCCAGCAACAGTGTTGGTGTTATTACTTGAAGGATTGGGGAAGGTGGGCAAGGGATCTTTGGGACATCCTGAGATCCCTTGATGACCGTCGGCACTCTTCCTGACTGAGTTTCCACATCGAGTACTTCGAAGTATCTGGCTGGGTTGACTGTTATCATGGATGTTTGGGCCTTCATCATCCCCACGTCGGACATCGGCCCCAAATCTCGGTGATGTCGGACAGAGCAATCACGCAGCCGCTCTCGCTCTCTTCTTGCGTCACTGTACTTACTTCGAAGTAGTTGTAATCGTATCTGATGCAGCCTTAGCGTAGAGAGATCCTTGAACCCTCCATGTTC